>JBBPNN010000121.1:0-48263 GCA_038090935.1 Hortiboletus campestris
GGAGTTGACCTCCAACCAAGCCTTCATCTTTGCCCACCATTCCTCAAACTTGGCTTTGGACCCGTCATACTCGCCAGGGTCTGCGGACACTTCAACTCGTCGTGACGGTGCTGTCGAAGGCACAGCTACCACTCCTGGGGCGAGCACGTTGATAGTGGCTTGTAATTGGTTGTTACTTTCCGTTAGTTGCGTTACTTGATTTGAGACGGCCTGTAGGTCCGCCATTTGTTCATTGAATTCTTCTAGGATAGCCATAATTTTGTCTTCCCAAGAAATAGCCGCATTGCCAAGAATTTGGTTGATTCTTTGAGATATAGTTATGTAAGGAAGGGATGAGACTACTTAGAGCGGTAATGTTCAGGTTGTCATAAGATGTGGGGGGGTCATAATGCTATCCTTGAGTGCCTAATATCTCCGTCTCTGTCTCTAGAGATCTTTCGGAGAGTGATTCTCTTTCTTTTCTTTGCCAGCTTCTTAATTTCCGGCCTTCGTTCTTCTTCCTCGTCTCGTTTTTTCCTTTTCCGGTTAGGTTCCGGAGTTGGTGACGGGGTTAAGAGGCTTAGTGGTGACAGGCAATCTGCAGGTTCTCCGAATTGTGGATTTTCTTTGGAGGGAAACAGTCAGCACAATTCTTGGTGCGATGGTAGAGTGTGGACAGATAAGTTTGCGTCCCTGGGGGTGAACACGAGGTTGTTGGGATCGGTGGATAGGTCTTCCACCAGAGAGTGCTGGGATGCTCTCTGCGTGGATGAGGGTTCAGGGAGACCCAATCTCAAGGCAATTGCTACTACTACTGCTGTGTTGATTTCCTCGTCTGATGCGGAACAGAAATCTGATGGATGCAAGTCTGCTTCTAAAAGCCTTAAAAATAGTGTAGCCGTGTTGGGCAAGTCTTGTTCCTGTCGTGGTGGTGTAGGGGTCCTTTCCACTCTCTGTGAGCTTGCCGATTCCGCTGGCGAGGCCATTCGCTCTCTTACGTTATCCAACTCAGCTACTTCTGCTGAGGCGGCATATAAGGGGTTAGTAGGGCCGACTTGACTCGCGTTAGGAGGGAAGGAGCAAAGAGATCGATGGAAGGAGATCGGCACTGGCTATCTGTGAGCTCCTAGTGCAAGCGATCCTTCGTGGAGACGCACTTGTGAAGGTAGTGTCGGTGTTGGCAAGGTAAGGCGTAAAAGGAGTCTAGTTCTAGTGAAACAACCCTAAAGCATAGCTTAAGTTGCCAACAAGAAACTTGGACTCAGAGAAGCGAAGAGGAGACTTGTCAGGTCAAGAGAGTCCTTCTTAGAGTACTTTAGAGGAAAGCACCAAGAGAACTAGACTAGAGTTCTCTGGTGGTGGCATCAAGCCTTAAGTACTTACTGGAGGTATGTACATGTTTGGAGCATATCTAACAATCCAGTAACTAATGGGGAATAGGGCATAGGGTAGAGAACGGAGATGAAAGACATAAGACCAACACACGGTGAGGCAGAATGGAAGAGAAGCATAGACATGAGGAGAACATGTGTATGAAAGAATGGAAGAGAAGCGTGGTCAAACGCTTCTGAGAAGAGGTGAAACATAAGAAGAGTGACAGCGGAGAAGATAAGAAGTCTCATGCGTGAAATGGAAGCAAGGATGAGTGACGGCATGAGAAAGTGGTGAAGGGCAAGAAATGTCTGTGGGTTACGCAGAAAAACGATAAGTCCACAAACATAGGGGTTAAGAATATACAGTACCGATCATAACACTACTTGACTTCACTGTCTACTGTGTTAAGTCTTCCTCTGACCTCTGACCCTCTATAAATCCAGGACCAACTCTGACAAGGGCACAGCACATATGCTGAAGCCAAAGTCCCATATGCCTCAACTAACTCCAGAGTTCCAAAGTTATCTTGAAGTTGACCCGGTCTTGACATTTACATACTTTCTTGCTGCACCCTCACTCCATTCATATCTGATCACTTTTGAGCAAATAGAGCATATGATATCCACAGCAAACATCAGCACTCAAAACTCCCACACTACATATCAATACTGGACATTGGCATCGACAAATTCACATGTCCATGCAACTAAAATTGCTTATGCCCACTTCTCAGGGCATTTGCAAGACAAGGGATGTGGCAGGGGCAGTGATGCCCCGTTATGTACCTAGACCTACATGGGGTAGTATACCCTAATGAACATGATTTTTTTTTTTAAAAAAAGGAAGGTTATGTTGTTTTCTACTGAAGCAGAATACATATGTTGGCATGACAGAAGTGGCTAATCAACTATCATGGATTCAGATTCTTCTTTCCAAATTGAGATTTAATCTCAAACCATTCCACTTCTATGTGACAACCAAGGTGCCATGTTTCTTACTTCTAATCCTGCTCAAGAAGGTCATTCAAAACACATTAAAATCCTGAAGCACTATATCTGTGAATGTGTTACTGATGGAAAGATTAAACTCTATTATATTCCCACAGCCAAACAAGTTGCAGATATCTTTACTAAGAATATGACATGGTGACATTTCAAGGACAACAGAAAATGGTTAACCCTCTCTCACTATCCATTATCATCATGAATAGCAAGGTGGAGTGTCAGGAATCTATGATTCTACTATTATCTTTTGACTTTGTCTGGGTCACTCTTCATGATCACTAATACATTCTAGACCCATGACATCATAAGTTCTAGACCTTTATCACATTAGTTCAATGTCATTTCTATTCTTATCCAGATGACATCATAGCACACCATTATGGCGTGATTCATAGCAATTAATACACTATTCTGCAGTACTATTGCATCATTGGTTCACACAATTATTTCAACATTGTACCACCTTCTCTTTATAGATACATAGTCTGTCATCCGTGAAGGCAAGAGCCATTGTCTGGGAGATTTATTGTTTAGATCTTATTGTTCTTGCCTATAAAGACAACAATGTACAAACAATATTGTTCCAGTATATAAACCTGAGCATATATTGCTCTCTGAATACTAAGCTTTCTCTCATCCCACTGAGTGATAGCTTCTAGCAAACAGCCTTGCAAGTGCAAAGTACCTAAGTGAGTATTCTCCTCACTGGTTCACTCTTCACTATTGTCTCTACACCCAGCGAGATCTTGCACTCTCATTATAAAATACAAAATAACATTCTGTTGAATAGGATTAATATAGAGTGCGGGGACACACTGAAATGTGTCGACCATGGGGAAGAAAATGAGCATGGCAATGGAGCACAAATGATCAATGACAGCTGTCAAAAAAAAAAGATCAGCATGGTAAAACAGTCAACAACAGTGTACCTCAAGCACCCCCAGATCCTCCGCCAGTCCCCATACCACCCAATGAACCCATGTAGCAACAGAACAAACCTAAGCGTCGAGCTTGAGGAGGAGAGGATAGCAGCAGTGAACTTTGATGTCAGACCTACTAGTGCCAAGATGGACATGTCAGGAGCATCCAAGGATGCTGGGAACATGCTGAAGAACCTGCATAACATGTCAGAACATGAGTGCAAACACTCAGAGCACAGGAGTAGTCCAACAGACTCACCAGGGATAGCTTGAGACAAGCTATCAGGCAGATGCAAAGAACTCACCCAAGGTACCCCAAGACAAGACAAATGAGCTGAGCACTGAGGTGGACATGATGGATGACCTCCATAGTGTCCAGGATTTTTCCAAGGATAATGGAAATGAGCACATTGATCAAATGAACATGGTGCACCGTCAAAACAGATGCACTACATCGAGAAACTGGCCTAGAAGACAATTTGGGTGAGTTGGAGGCATTGGAAAGCATCAAGGGCAATCAGGACCGCCAGAATGTTGTTGACGGCTGTGGATATGATGGGAGTACATCTGCAAAGACATCCTATAACATTACTGTTTGACAACAGTTTTGTAGGCCATTCGAGAGCTGTGATTGGATGACAGGTGGGCAAAAAAAGGAATTAAGGGTCCTTCCAAAAAAGAAACAACAGCAGCTCATCCCAAAGCCTGCTTCAGAAAGCTGATGTAGTGACAAGATATGTAGATGGCACAACAAGTGGGACATGCTGTGACTTAAAATGGGTCGAAATGCAATGGCTAGCTAAAGTCAAGGTAAGTCAGCATCAACATTACAAACACAAGATGGTGGAAGTACCTGTACCATCTGAACTACCTCCCAGCTATCCCAGCCATGCAGTGACTATTTGGGCCCACCACATTGCCAAGGATGATTCAAATCAAATTCTACTAGTAGAAGAGTCAGTCAAATCAAAGCAGACAAAATCGCTCACCAGATCATTTGGGTGCATCAAGGCTGTATCAGGTGGATCAGATGCATCAGCCAGATTGTACATGGACTGAATATATTGTAGGAACTGTGCCACATTGTGACATACAAAGACGGTGTAGAACAATAAACTTCACTAAAAAACTTTATCTTAGGGTAGTACCAGGAAGATGTCAGCTATCAAGAAAGAAAGGTGGATGCAAGAGTAAAACTCGTCCCAAAGGATTTGAGGAAGGTGTTAGAGAATGAGAAGGGAAGTGCAAGACTTATCCTAGAGCAATAGAATCAATCTGATTGAATCCGGTGTAAGGAACCAATGTTCCTTAGGGTTGTATTTGTATTTGGTCATATATATACTCATGTCAACTCACCAATCAATCCTGATCATCATCCATCGACATCCATTCCTATCTGCCTCAATCCAGTTCTGTTCTGTCCATCTGTCCTATCTGGATTCATCAATCCGTGTCCATTCTGAGTGCAGAATAGCTGTATCCATTCCTCTGAAGATTTGGTTTGTTTCTTTTGGTTTTATTGAGGTTCCTACTTACCTAGAAATGAGTCTAGACTACTTGGTACCTTCCTGCATGGTTCCTGTTTACCCATGAAGGGGCAATGGGTTTTTTCCTTGACCTTGGTTACCATTACTATATCTCTTATTAGGAAGCATCTAGGGTGTTCCCTGGACTATAAAAACCCTTGTATTGCATTCTGTAATACAGTTTTCACCTGTGTGCACTACTCACCATCTACTCAAAGCCATGTCTTTGAGTTCATCATTGTCCATCTCATTCTGCTCATATCCGGCCCTCATCCTTGGCCGAAACACTCGTATTAGCTGTTGCCCTTTCTATCTTCATCCAGAAAACATCCAGGATCTTTGATCCTGCATGAAGCATCATCTATTGACTTCTCCTCGCCTTTATTCATCTCTCTTTGCACATTCCTCTTCTTCTCATACATTCCTTCCAAACCAGATTGAACCAGATTGACTTCCAGATTGACTAGTCAGTAGTATTTGCCCTAACCAACTCCCACTGAATCCCTGGGTCAAACATATTGCACCGTTCTAACCTTCCTACAATCCCCCTAACTATTGCAGCTCAGCAGGAATCATTGTTCTTACACTGGATTGGAGTCAAGGTGAATCTGATGAAGTTGTAATGAATCTGGTCAAGGACTAGGACCAGATTGAACAGGAAAGTGATGAAGTGAAAGAAAAGATGAGGTTGGCAGAGACTGACAAGGGAATTTCAAGTACATAAAAGGGAGATGTGATATTCTCACAGAGAACACCAGTTTATAGTCCAGGGAACACCCTAGACTTTTACCAAAAAGGAAATACTCTAAAAAATATAATCCAGGAAAAAAATCATCATTCCTACACAGATAACTACACCACGTTGGTAAGTACAATGTCCACACAGAAAGGTACTAATGATCCTGCATAAGGGTACAAATGACCCTTTGAATGCTACTAGGTGGGAAACACAATGGTGGGTCTAGATCAGAATCCAAGGGTCTAGAGCAATCCAGTATGGAATGCAACCCGCCAATCAATGCATAAGTCATAAAAGAGACAGAAGAGACAGAAGAGGAATGAAAATGACAAAAGGTACATACAAGAGAGTGGAAATAAAGCATTAGAAGTCATTCTGGTCAAACTGGATAGCAATGACCCAATCAGATTAACTCAGATTGAAACAGATACATATGATGTCTTCCTTCTAGACAAGACAACAAAGAACTAAACAAAATCTGTGATTCCCAGACAACGTGTCTTGTCTTTGTGGATTAGAACACTATGCTCAAGGGAAGTACTACTAGTCTACCCTTGGCAAGACCAATGCTAATGCTATGGTCCCAAGTATCTAAAAAGGGGTAAAAATAGTGTACCAGAGCCGTGGTTTGTTCGCCAATCCTCCATGTAAATTTATGAATTGGTGGTTAAAGATAGTTTCAGCTAAAATGTCTGTTAGTAAGGGTGACACTAGGTGTATTACGCACCTAATGGACTCAGGTCAATGGCAATAGGTTGCCTAGTGAGCCAGATAAGTTGTACTTGGGTGGTACAAAAGGTGGGTGATTTAGAAACTTGGTGTTACGCTAAGCGTAGAACCTAGCTTTATCCGGAGGAGTCATGTGACGAACGACGGAGAAAGTCGGATTATGTCTGCCCAAGGTCCTATGTTACCCTTGCGGCGTGAGGTGGAATCGAAGAGTCTACTGCGCTTGGTAAGCGAAGAGACTATGAAGTGAGAAGGGTCTCGACAAGTAGACTCGCGAGTCCACAAGCGGATTGGGCTAGATACTACACTTGTATTGCGTAGAACTAACTGGGGAATAGTACAGTACAACGGGCGTTTATATACGTGAGAGCGGACTCTGAATAAGGAGTCCTAACGGGAAAACGGAACAGCGGAGCGCCGTTCTAGAAGGGGATACGTTCGTAAAGGAAACAGGGCAGAGGGGAGGAACGGAAAGGAACGGAACGGAACAAAAGGAAGACATACTGCGGAAAGGATCAGGAGTCCCGGATGGAAAGGAAGATCAGAAGGTGAACAGGACGCCGTCTACAGGTTGAAAGAATCAGAAGGCAAATTGAAGAATCGGAGGAAATCAGAATCGGGGTCGTCGGGAGGAGAAGAAGAAATCCACGAGGCGAACTCGTGTTCCTCGGCCTCGGACATCCAGGGGATTTCTGTAACACTTGGCCTAGGTTTTGCCTAATGTTATGTCTTGCAGGTAACTCCTAGGAATGTTGCATCCAGAAGAGGTGATTAGGTAAGCAATGGGTCGGGTCAGATTGATTAGTCACTCAGCCAGTTATAGCAAACTTGGTCTTATTGTGCACTAAGGAGATAGCACAAAGGGTCAAAGAGTGTAGACTTAAGCTAATCCCTTAGGATATATAGTCTATGCAAAGTGTAGTTGAAGTGTAGCCCTTAATTTAGGTACTACAGGACGCTTAGATGGCTTACTAATGGGGACCAGATGCCTTTTGTTGCCCAAATAAGGGTTTTCTCCCAAAAGGATAGTCTTAGGTACTTGCCCTGTATCTTAGGTACAAGTCCTAATAGCCTACTAGTAGTAGCTCTAACAACCTATTTACTTCATTGTAGGGTACCCTGCCTAATTAGGTCTTATGAGGTGTCCAGGTGGCTTGCCTCTAGTGAGGTGCTTCTCTCTGAAGGCCAAAAGTGCTCTCCTTTATATGTATATATATATATAGGTGGCTGTGCCAGCCAATCAGAGGACTGGTGGCTTACAAATCGTCTGACTATCGCTTACTAATGCCAGGCACATGCTGACGAAGCTAGGCACACTAAGGAAAGGCACTTGAGCAGAGATGTCCAAATTTGGGTTGCTCTCCCAAAAGGGCTGGGTATGCTGTGCAGGGCTGTGCAGACTAATGGGGCAAGGTCACATGATAGTTATGGGTCACATGATCACTTCATCTCACTGGCACTTAGCTAAGTAATCAGAAAAATAAGGAGAAACCAAAATATAGTTAGCTATGTACAAATGTATGAGTATAAGGGTATAGCTGGAGAGATTAATGAATATCTCATTAACCAGCAGGTAGAAAATTCTGGAAAAATAGGTGTATGTAGGTCATAGTGGGGGCTATCTAACCCTAGAGTATCAAAGGATATGGTCCACAGGAAGGTGGGGAAATTCCACTTCTTAGATGTCTGATTTACTATGTGCATGCATGAAACAGGTTTTGTGCAGGTCAACAATACTCAATGGGATCGACTCAAATGAACATTAGATAGGATAGGAGTCTTGAGGTATGCACAGAAGGATCTAGATGATGCCTAGAAAGGGGGTAAAACTCCACATTTGAACATAGGGTGCCTTTAGCTCCTACAATGGTAGCACCACTAGTCTGAGTCGTTGTTAAGACTGGGTCAACTCCGAGTAAACTCTGGAACTCCAGAGTTAGTCAAGGCATGTGGGACCTTGGCTTCAGCGTATGTGCTGCGCCCTTGTCAAAGTCAGTCCCAGATTTAGAGGGTCGGAGGTCGGAGGTAAGACTTAACACTGTTAGACAGTGAAGTCAAGTCAGATTGGAGGAGAGTCTTCAAGACTCAAGAGAAGGGAGTCAAATCTAAGTTAATATTCAAACTAAAGAATACAAGCAGAATTCTAAGAGTTTATATACTACGGAGGAACATAGGATTAGTAACGGAGTGTAAGGGATTGGTAAGAAATATCAGAATGCGAGTATTACCAGAGCTGTGCTCCTAAGCAAAACACAGGTCAGAGGAAGCGAGACTAACACTAATTACGGAACAAAGGTCATATGATTGAAATGGAACAATGAGACAGAGATAGGAAAAGAGGTCCGAGAGTCAGGGGTTGTGTCTAAAGGGAAATCGTACCGGAGTTGGTACGGAGATGTGGATGGAGGACGGAGTTAGACTTGTAATAATTTGGGATATGACAGTCATAGACAGTGTCACAGTCACTGCAACTTGCCATATATGAACACCACGTGAGTGCAGCACTTTTGGGACACATTGGCCACATCCAACAGAATGTCATTTCATGGGGTTTTATACTGTATGTACATAGTCATCATTTTCTAGTCATCATTTTCTTGCACACTTTCAAGTTGGCAATGTGCCAATCTGATATTCAAGTACACTTGGTTGCTTGTTTCTTACTAGACTTGTGCTTACATAAGTATGGTCAGCCAAGGTGGTGTCTGAGGGTCACACAAAGACAAGGGAACTGAATTTCCTATTCCTTGTGCTGAAAGTCTGGAGTTCTAAAATGTTTGTGCCGAAAGAGCATGACCGTCCAGGCTTCCATAGTTCTTAACTTCTAGGAGTATGGGATTCTGGAGTTCTAAGGTTCTGGATGGCTCTGTGGTGTACTGGACAGACATGGTGTCACTGTCCAGAGCTGTCCAGACCAGACTAGCCCAGGACATCTGGGACCCTGTCCAGCACTGTCTGGCACTGTCCAGAAATAAGTGATTTGCTGATTAGTACATTCTCCTTGAATTCATGCCAATGCTATTGAGATCCAGGCTATATCCCAAGACAGTTATCAGCAGTGGTGCACACCAACCCATCAAACCACTCAATTTGCACAAGGCAAACTTGAATGACAACCTGGCCTCAAAGCACACTTAACTCCATAGGGTGAACAATCAAGACACCAGCTGGGTGATATGGGTGCAAAGAACATTGGGCTATGTTGAAGGATGAGATTGAGCTACAATTACATAAGTATGTATAGCCAGAGAAATTTACTGTGGCTGTGCTTAAACCTGTAAAGCGGTCACTGGCACTGCCACAAGCACAGCCATGGCTAGTGTGAGGTCCAAGTCAGGCTCATGCTTGACGATCAGTGGGCACAACCAGTGTGAGGGGGCATCCAATTGAGGGACCAACATGTGCATAACAGCATGGGGAAGAAAAAAATGGTGTTCTGAGCTTGGGAGGCAAAATATTGGGGATATGCTCACTATGCTGCCAGAAATGGAGCCCAAGCCCACTTATCCCACACCAGTGGGCTGGAAAAAAAATATGGGAGCAGTCAATCAACATCAGAATTACCAAAATTTACCATACTAAATCTGCTGCCCACCCCACTTTATGCACTTTACCCCACTTTACACCACTTTTCTGCACTTTACACCTGATTGCCTGTGTAGAGGTCCCATTTCTCGCATGTAGATTACTGGAATAACATCTATTAGTGAATCCAGGGGGGTTGCCGCTTTGGGACGATCATGTCAGCGAAGGCGCCGCTAAGCGAAGCACAGCCACCATAAATTTCTCAGACTAAGTTTCAGCGTCCCCTTCTTTATGCTACACAGGCTGTGGGACCATACACACACCGCGGCGTGAGGACGCTGCCCGTATCTGATGATTTGCGTATTCTGTCTTCCATTCTTCTGAACAGTACTACTGGCCTGAAACAATATGAAGAAGGATCAATATTAACAGCAGCACCCATCACACGGCAACGTCCTATCAAGCCTATAGTGATTTCAAAGTGCGTATTGGGTCTAGCTGTGGAAGACTGGGATTGTGCTGTTGGTCTAGTTCAGCCAGGCATTGCTTCTTGATGAGTTTTGCTTGGTAACTCAAATCCATCTTCTCGCCCTTCACTTATATGTCCGTCTTGAATTCGGGTTGATACTACCGAATTTCCTATCCCCAAACGGTTGTCGGCGCAGGTGGGGCTCGTTGGTCCCCACCTGTTCGGACCAACCAAACAAGCCGCTCAATTTGCGTCAAAATATTCCCCGCTCGCCACAGCCTGGTTCTGAAAAGAGCGCTGAGTCCAATTTTACATACTCAAGACGCCAGCCGGATGATCTGGATGTTCAAAACACTCGGTCATGAAACTTGATCAATTCTGTCCCCATCCGGTTATAGGCTGGTTCAACTCGGATTTGATCCACCTTTTATTCATTGCAATGCCGATTGCTGCTACCAACATTCTGCGGCCGCTTTGATCCCCAGAGAAACGACAGACGGAATTACGGAGCCGATTGTCGGACCAACAGATCGGCTCACCTTCTCCGACTATTGCTGGTCAACGAGTAATTTTACCTCGACCGGTGGTTCGCATGTCGAAAATCCGATCTATGCCAACGCAGGCCCCCTCTGATAGAGTCAAGTCTCGGGGTTGATTGGGTTGACTAGTACCAATCGATGAAATATCTGCGCACGACCCTCTGCGACAGCCTTGCCGTAGTCTGGTGATCCCAGTCTCGCGAAGGTCACCCCTTTCGTGCAAACGCTGTGAGTGTAGTTGCCAATCGAGCTATGGCATGACCGCCGAGATTGAATTCACTTTTTGCGTCTTGCCTACAATCTGGTCCCTTGAACAAGTTTGATTGACCGTCCATCGTGACGCCATCGAGAACGAGTTAGCGGACTCCCTGGATTCAAGTTCGTCTATACCAACATAATGGCACGAAGCAACATGTACTAAAATACAAGGAATGGTGGTACCCCACAACCTCAGTCGGTGCAGAACCACCCCACTGGCAGCGACGGATACCCCGTGCTCTTCAACGATTCCCGTATATATTCTTGCATCCTCCCGTTACTGGCGCAGATACCCGTACAGTACTAGATACGTACGGCGAAATCACAAGGCTGATTTGTCGAGCTCACTTCTTAATGATTGCGATGAGGAGACACTTGCAACGTTCGTTCGTTCGACTATATACATTCCATACACAAGTACTGATCTCAGGCAACACCAACGATATCTGAATTCCGAAACCCCTGATCCAAAGCCCACTTGCTACTGTTAAAAGAAGCCCGTCAGCTTTGTCAGCTTCATGACGCTGGGAGGACACATACTTTTCTCGCCATATGCATCGCCGAACTCTCACTCCTAATCCACGTGGACGAAGCGCCACAACTGGTCGTTATATTTGGGTCCCCTAAAGTTCCCGAAGGTAGGGTCATTGGAAGTACGAGAGTAGAGATAGCTGTCTGATGCGGGATTATAAATGCGGAAGGAGTTCTTGTCGTTCTCATCCTGGACGAACTGGAACCAGCTACGCACATCAATCAGTCATACCGCCGACTGTTTTCTGTGGAACGGCCTACTTGTCAGCGTAGTCGCCATCTCCGGCAATGTTACCGACGTGGGGTTCCTGGGAGAAACGCGAGAAGAGCACTTTGCCACAGGCCCAGCTCTTGATGGCATACTTTCCCTTGCGATCGCCCGTGCCATAGAGCAACGTGAATATCTGGTCATTGTAGCGTGTCCCAAAGTAATGCCCGACCATGGGGTTGGGCGAATCCCGGGAGAACATAAAATGCTCGCTGTCACGAGCCTGTAACCTGAAGCGCGCCGCCTTTGCTGGGATGTTAGGGAAGTCTCGAATCATGGCAGCTGTTTGAAGACGAGTATGTAGAGTGAACCCTTGGTTGCGAACGGATACCAAGGAATGAGGAGTTTATATATGCCTAGTCGGAAGGCGCAGCGCTGGTGATCAAAGTAGTGATACCTGCCTTGCGATGAACCGACCGAGATATTTGTCCTACCAGATGGTCATTTGACGATTCACGTATTTCCGTCCTACGCCCTGCGAACGGTACCAGTGACCAGACCTCCAGCAATAGTGTAAAAAGCACGGAAAGGAGTTAATGTACAGCAGTACGCACTTTGAATAGGGCCTGGCTTGGCCTAAAAGCCCTGGCTTGGGCCCGGCTTGAAAGGGCTTGGGCCTGCGCAAACCTCAGGCCTGATCCAGACAGTGGACTAGACTTGAGCTGGGCCTGGGGTTGAGCACCGCACTCCTAGAATGAAATTGTTGATTGCCTCTGATGGCATTCGAGTCCACTGCGAGCAACAAGCTAACTGCTGGAGCCGATCGGTTGACCCGAAAAGTGAGAACCATTCGACTCATCACTTTTCTTTCTGGTATATTTGTCTCCATGATTTAGGCAATGAGATTTGCCATGGTTCACCACCATCACTGTGAAACTCTCGTCAACTTGAACGTTCCTTCAATTCAGCTGTTTGACCGGTCGGTGCGTTTCCTGCAGGAAGCGAGCGGAAATTGAGGACATTCAGTGACAGTCATTCTTTGTGGGTAACGGGCATTATGATGAGCTTGGCTGTGAACCAACTTGAAGAGGGCGGCGATGTGATCGGTACAAAAAGGCATGCGCGCGTTGATCGACCCAAATAGAACTGTGTGCAAATAATCACTGAAACGATGATATCTCTGTCCGGGGCCAGCATGTAAATCTCCTTGCTTAAAGATGCGTACCCCACAGATCATGCTCTGGAAGGGCCTGAGCCACTACTTATTACCACTCGCGATGGTTGGGACCGTCCCGTCCGACTCGGGGTCGGCCCCTCCGTCGTCAGCGGAGGTACGTTCTCCTTCTCGAATTTTGCCGATACTATTGAGCCCCATATCCACAAGCTATCAACGGTGGTCCACCTGATCGTACCAACCCAATAAACCGCTCAGTTTGCGCAAGGCAAACTCGAACGATAACCTGGTCTCAAAGCGCATCCAGACCGATGTCGCACTTAACCCCATAGGGTGAACAATCAAGGCACCAGCTAGGTGATGTGGGCGCAAAGAAAACTAGGATATGAAAGATGATATTGAACCGCAATTAGGCTTTAGCATCCCCATCTTTGCCTCACACACTGCGGGACCACACACACACTGCGGAGGGTATACCGAAAGTGACCACAGCATGTGGACACTGTCAGTACCTGACGATTCACATATTCCTGAAGAAGGATGAATATTGACAGCAGCATCCATTACATGGAAACGTCCTAACAAACCTAGGATGATTTCAAAGCGTTGTATTGGGTCCAGCTGTGGAAGACTGGGATCGTGCTCTTGGTCCAGCACAGCCCGGTCTTGGCAACTACGATCTTCTCTCCCTTCACAGTACTGATATGTCCATTTTGGATACCACTGAATTTGCTATCCTCAAATGTCGGCGTAGGTGCCACGGGTTTATTGGTCTCCACTGGTCGGACCAACCCAGCAAGCCGCTCAATTTGCGCCAGGATATTCCCCGCTCGCCACAGACAATATGACCTAGGCCTGAAAAGTGCGCCGAGTCCAATCTTGCATATTCAAGACGCCAGCAGGACGATGTAGATGATGCCCAGAACACTCGGCCATGAAACCCGACCGACTGTCTCCGTCCGGTTATAGGCTGGTTCAACGTTCATCTCGGATCTGATCCACTGAGTATTCATCGCAGTACTGATTGCTGCTGGTAGACCAACATCCTGTGACCGATCAGAAACCGCAGATGGAATAACGGAACCAATTGTCGGACCAACAGACCGGCTCACCTAAGCTTCCGGCCACCCCGACGGGTGGTTTGCATGTCGAAAAACTGATCTATGCCATGCAGGATCCGCTCTGTTAGAGTCAAGTCTCGGAATGTGTCGATTATCAATCAATCGACATCGGGTACATAATGATAATACAATCGCCGTACAGCTAAAACTCTAGTCGTGCGCAGCGCGGGCGCGACCTTCTGCGGCAGCCTTGCCGCCGGTCTCACGAATCTCACCCTTCTCGTGCAGTTCAGGGTTGTGAGTGTACTTTCCAATGACCTAGCGGGATGTCGGCCCGGGCGGAACAACCAGTGACCACGAAACCCACCTTTTGGGTCTTGCCTACAATCTTGTCACCTATGCTGGCGTGGCCCTCGGGCAAGCCTGGTTGACCGCTGATCGCGACGCCACCTGGAACGAGTTAACATCTCTTGACTCGTGGATATCAAAAAAGCCGACCTTCGGGAACAGGGGAGACGCCAAGTGGGCGTTCAGAGTTGAACGCAGTCCTTCCCTGTGTCTCTGGTCTGCCTTGGTCCGGGGAACGCTGGGTAGGAAAGTCAGGAAAGTCAGGTCCCCAGGATGCAGGGTTTCCTGAGGCTGTCCCGGGTGCTGGGGGTGGCTGAGACGGGTCGTGAAGTTGTGGGGTGGGGCGTGGAACAGACATTGTACTGACGGAGCGGGTCTCGTCGCTCGCTATTTATCTGTGGTGATTTGGAGCGTGATGTCACATCTGTGGTGGTTTTGGAGTCCGAGCGTGATGTCATTCCTTGCGTCATGAAGAAAGGAAAAGACCTGATTTCCTAAATCGGCAGTGTTTTCTTTTGGCCATGACGAGCAAGAAAGAGAAGCCGCTGCACTCGCTGATCGCCGGGACGACGGCGGGTGCCATCGAAGCGTACGTGGTCGTCCTCGCTGGGGGTGTGCTCGCTCAACTTGTCTAGCAAGTTTCGTGACCTATCCAACCGAGTTCGTAAAGACCCGCTCCCAGTTTGCTGGTCAGGTCCGTCCACATCCGTCTCTCTGCACGCTCGGGCTCACCGTACCAGCGAGAACCACCCCTCACCATCATCCGCACGACCGTCCGCGAGAAAGGCTTCACCGCTCTCTATTCGGGTTGTTCGGCTCTTGTAGTCGGAAACTCGATCAAGGCCGGCGTGCGCTTCGTGAGCTATGACTACTTCAAAGGCATCTTGGCAGATTCAGAGGTGAGCATGTCTCCCCCTTTTTCCATTTCACCTGCTCACACCCCGCAGGGCAAAGTTAGTGCGCCAAAAAGCCTCGTCGGTCAGTGCAGTTCTAGCGTCCTTCTGTCCACGTGACTCAGCGTGCGGTTAGCTGGCTTGGGCGCCGGCATGATGGAGGCCATCATTGCTGTCACCCCTTCCGAGACGATCAAGTGCGTATACGCGTTTTTTACTCCTTTCCTGCCAACACCCACGCTCCAGGACGAAACTCATAGACGATGCCAAGCGTCCGCATCCCCGATACCGCGGTCTCGTACACGGCACCACCTCCATCGTACGCGAAGAGGGCATCGCGGGCATATACCGAGGTCTATTCCCCGTCGTACGTTTACTACGTTTACCTGTTCCCTCCTCGGCCTGCACTTCGTTCTAGATGATGCGACAAGGCGCCAATTCCGCTGTTCGCTTCACGACCTATACCACCCTCAAGCAATTCGTTCAGTCCACCGCTCGTCCCGGACAACAGCTCCCAACCGGGATAACGTTTGCTATCGGTGCCATTGCGGGTCTCGTGACTGTATATTGCACGCAACCTCTCGAGTACGTCTTTTGGATCTTTTGCATGCTTAAACGCATGTTTGACGTGCGAGATAGTGTCATCAAGACGCGCATGCAGTCTCTAAATGCTCCTCGAGAGTATAAAAACTCATTCCATTGCGGTTACCGGATCCTGACGGAGGAGGGCTTGCTACGATTCTGGACTGGAACGACGCCGAGACTCGCGCGGTTGGTGGTGAGTGGTAAACTTGGAAGTCGGTTCATGCACAGAATAACTTGTCGCCGCAGATGAGTGGTGGAATCGTCTTTACGGTGTACGAAAACATCATTAGAGTCATTGGAGGGAAAGCTTAGGGACCTTACTCGACGGCGGTATTGTACATCGACTCTGCTGCTGTTGGATTCGTTGATGCGGTCCAAAGAGCGGAAGCCTCTGGAAAAAGAATGACAAAACTGGAATAGCGTCAGTGGGCAGAGTTGACGACGCTGACCAGGGTATTGATCGAGAAGGGGGCACTGATAGCCTTCTCTACTCGCGACAATAATGCATTGACAGCATCTAGCACATATATCTCTGCTAAGTGGGGAGAGAAGACGGCTGATCTACCATCTGACCTGATTAGCCGGCGATGTTATGAGGCGCACCTAGTCTGGTTCACGTCCAATGGAGGTGGTCCGAGTACGGGTCGCCTTCCTGTGTCCGAGCAAGACTGTGTCAAGCGTCAAAGTCGTTACTGTAAGGAAGCGAAGGGTTGTGCGTTTCAGGGTGGGATGCGGGGTGTGGTAGGGTCGATCGTGGGCTTACCTGCACGGATAGGGCTGGCGTTGAGCTGGTCAACCTCATGGGTGGTGCGCCAGACTTTGCGGGCGGTGAGCGGTGGAGGGGGTGACCTGGAGAGGAGGGTGGCGACCAGGGGCGAAGCGAGGAGGTCAGGCATGGTGATACGGTGGATGTTGTACGGCGAGCTGGGAGCGAGTCACGTTTGGTCGTGCGCCGGCGTCCGATGACGCGGGTGATCACGTCGTCCATCGCGGAGTGTCAATATCCAGCTTGCTTCGTACCGTCGATGAAGTACGTGTTGCTTTTGAGGGCACCAGCAGGGGATGGACCAGATCGGTATGAGGCCGCGTTTGAGGCGAGGGGGTATGTACCGTTGTCCGTCCCTGTGTTGGAGACGGTGCTTGTCCATGTCGACGTGCTCAGGGACAAGATCGTCCGTGGGCCAGAAGCGCAGGGTCTTTCTGGGGTGATCATGACGAGCAAGCGGGCTGTCGAGGCGTGGTGCGACGCTATCCGATCGATACCGCCGCTAGCGGACGCGGTCCAAGGTGGGTAGTGTGCGATGGTTCACATACACGTTCTCACACATCTCAGTGGACTGGCGAACGACCCCGTTTTACGTGGTCGGGGACGCAACGGCGGCAGCTGCGTCGCAGATCCATACCGCATTCCCGACTATGGCACATCTCGCCCCTGCGGAGAACGAGGTTCGCGGTGGTGCAGAGGCGGGCACGGCGGAGCGCCTCGCGGCGTTCATCTTGGGGGAGGGCTGCGAGGGACGGCGGATGCTGTATCTGACCGGGGACAAGAATCGGGAGACGCTCCCGGGAATGCTCACTGCTGGGGGTGTCGGGCTGGAGACGCTCGAGGTGTACGGCACGACGGGGTCGTCCACGTTTCGGGACGATTTAGGGGCTGCGTTGGCGCGTGCCCCGGTAGGCGAGTCACACATGCATGCTGGCGATGCGCACGTCTGATGAATTTCGCTGGCAGACCGTGGCGGGTGGGGCTGGGTGGTGTACTTTGCGCCGTCTGCGGCCGCGTTTGTCACGCCGGTGTTGTGCGAGGTGTTTTGCCTCGACGCGCTCAACGTGGCCGCGATTGGCCCGACGACGGCGTCGTTTTTGCGGGACACGCTGCAGGTGCGGGTGGACGTCGTCGCGCCCAAGCCGACACCCGACGCGCTCTGTAACGCGATCGCTGCATTTGACGACGTCGCTTGAATATCGTAGACGATGTTTTACGTTACATTCAAGTTGGCATGTTGTCTTTGCGGCATCACATCCCTGGCATTCATTCACCGCTTCGTTCCTTTCCCGAGTCCAACTATTCCACCCTCTTTTTTCACGTCTAGCCCACCAGCATGAGCACTCCTCTCACGAGGCAGGAATACAGTGCCATCGCGTCCACGTCCAACTCCAATCTCGCCGTCCCGCCGAGTCCAACTTCAGGCGTCGGTCGTTCCAGGTCGCCCGATTCCATTGCAAGTGCGAGTGACTATGCGGAGCGGGGCTCCCCAGGATCATCCACACTGTGCAGGTCGCCCAGTCCGTCCCCGTACGCCGTGAGTCCAACTCTGTGTCGTCGTGCTCGTAATGTGCTGATCATTGCGGCGTCTAGAACTCGCTGTCTGACAAGGTAGGACGCATCTCATGGACGTGGTGGCGGTGATACTAGTTGAAAGACAAAACAGTACTCCCTCAACCCGAACCCCGCCGATTGGGGTGAGGCGGCGTTGACGATGGGGACACCCGAGCCGGACGATTACCTACATAATCCCGACCCGAAGCGGGATTTGAAGAGCGACCAGGGTGGGACCATCTGTACTGCGCGCGGCGTTGCCAATCTGGGCTGTCTCTTTTTGCTTGCCGCTGGTTGCATTGCCCTCTTGTAAGTCCCCTGCCTTGTCTCCTCTGTCGATGAGATCGATCGTGACGTGGTGGTTATAGTATAGGTATGCGTTGTGGTGTGCTCGTGTCCTGTTTCTGGACGTTGACTTTTTTGGCAGGTTTTCCGGTCGCAAGTCATTTCGCGTCCAAAAAGCAGACGACCCAAGGTGGGTTCAATCTCGGTGGTATCAACGCGACGGGTCAGCTTCCCGTCATCTCTGGGAATCGTGGCCTCATCGACGCCGACACCCCCAAGGAAGTGTACACTAAACAGTCGTACATGTCGGACGACACGTTGGAACTCGTCTTTTCGGACGAGTTCAACGTCGACGGGCGGTCGTTTTATGCGGGCGACGATCCCTATTGGGAGGCGCCGAATCTACACTATTGGGGCACGGTGAGTGTGCGAGGGTGTCGCGGACGAGCGGGCTGATGGTCGTTGGCGTGACAGAACGATCTGGAGTGGTACGATCCCGTGGCGGTGACGACCAGGAATGGGTCGTTGGCGATTACGCTGAGCAAGCAGGATCCGGCGACGAATCACAATTTGACGTACCGGTCAGGCATGGTAAGTGGTGTGTGTCGCACTCGCGTATCGTCCATGCTCATCGAACGTGATGCACATATGCTGTAGATTCAGTCATGGTAAGTGTTGTGACACGGGGTTGATTCGAGTACGTGGTTGAGCGGCGTGAAACAGGAACAAGTTTTGCTTCACGGGTGGTTTGATCGAGAGTAGGTGTGTTGTCGATTCGAGTGGGGTCGTCGTCTGACGTGTCGCTAGCCTCTGTCACCCTGCCGGGGTCGAACAACATCCAGTGCGTGCGTGATGCTTTTCCCGTGATGGCGTGCTGACCAATGTGCTTAGTGGTTTATGGCCTGCCGTGTGAGTGCTGATCACATGTGATTGGACTGCGTCTGATACCGTTGGGAAAGATGGACGATGGGGAATCTGGGACGAGCTGGCTTTGGTGCGAGTTTGGATGGTCTAGTAGGTCATCTCTCGGGGCCCGGGTTCTGTCCCACGCGCTCATACCTACTCAGTGGCCATACTCGTATGACAGCTGCGACGTGGGCACGCTGCCGAACCAGACGTACCCGGGCCAGAAGCTGCCTCTGGCTGCTACTCAGAATGGGGATCCTATTTACGGTGGTGTCTTGGTAGACCATCTTTTTCGCTCCCTCGTCGCCTTTGTCTAACACACGATACGCAGTCTTACCTCCCAGGCCAACGCTTGTCTGCGTGCACGTGTCCTGGTGAATCCCATCCCGGTCCTGTTCGCCAAAACGGTAGCTACGTGGGCCGATCGGCACCTGAAATTGATATCTTCGAAGCGACTGTGGATTCTGGTGTCGGCAAGGTCTCGTGCATGACCTTGTCGCTTTGATCGTTTCTCTGACGATGGGTTCCTTGAAGGTGTCTCAATCTGCGCAGTGGGCTCCGTTCAATGTATGGAACGTGCTTTACTTGCGACGCGGTGATTGATAGTTTGATGCAGGCTGCGTATGAATGGTTCAACACGACGGGCAACTATGTCATCTACGACTCGAACAATACGGTGCTCAATCCTTACATTGGGGGTGCGTGCACCGCACGATGGACGATACGGCGCTGACTTGGGACAGGGGCGTACCAACAAACGACGAGTGGCTTGACCATCACCGATCAAGACTGTTACGAGTTGGACCAAGCGTGTTTCAGCGTGTATGGCTTTGAATACGTTCCCGGGTTCGACAATGGGTACATTACGTGGATCAGTAACGCCAAGCGTGTCTGGACGGTGACGGCGGGCGCACTGGCTGCCGATCCGTTCACGGAAATTGGTGCGCGGCCTATTCCTCAAGAGCCCATGGTAGTCTTACCGCTTTCCTCTGCGTCGAGACGTTGACGGTTTTTGGCGTAGTATATCATTGCCAACCTCGGGTTCTCGATCAACTTTGGTGGGATCGACTTTGTCGACCTTCAGCTACCCGCGACGATGATGATCGACTATATTCGGGTGTATCAGCCTTCGAACGCAAAGAATATCGGGTGTGACCCACCCGAGTTCCCCACCGCTGCTTATATTGACGCGTGCGTCTCTTTTTTCCGTGCGTGAGGCGGACCGAACTGATGCGATGACGACAGGTACAAGGAAGCGTATACCAACTTCAATTTGACTAGCTGGGATTTCCCGCAATATAATCAATCGGTACCCAAGAACAGGCTGAATGGCGGATGCTGATCATGCGGTTACGATCTCACTCTCGATTTGTTTTTTTTTATTCGGGCGGACGCATTACACATACCACTATGCACACACATCACAGAATACACAACAACGGCACCTCTTTAACTCGGGACAGGGGTTGATTTTCATCACGTGATACGCTGAGCGGTGTGGTCAGCCGCTGCATCGAGACGTTATTAGGACTCACACCAAGAGCTAGCGTAGGATCTTGTCTAACTTCCTTTATACTGTACACAACCTACATATTCATCCCACTTTCTTTTTCCTTGTCATCTCGACATCTCAAACAAAACGCGAACGGTTATGCCTGCGAGTCTACGAGCTAACGTGTCGCGAGCGACGTCGTCGCGGCCATATGACCGCCGCCCGCCAACCGCCAGCCCCGCAAAGTCGGGGAACCCGCTGATCCAGCCCCATCTATCTCGAAACCTCCCACCCGCCTCGCCCAAGGCAGACCCAACCCAATTCTCAGACCGAGACCCAGACGAGATACCAGACATCCCAGGGCTGCCCACCTACGCCGAGTACAAACGCATCGAAGCCGGCTACCTGCACAGTCTGAGCCCGCGCAAGCGCGACAAGGCGCTCATCACGCAAGCCATGTTTGACAAGATCTGGGACGTGTTGCATCAGCCCGAGGCGTGTACGATCGAGACGCCGCAGTTTCGGTTTTGGGTGCGCAAGATGTTTTCGTTGAGTCGGCCGGTGCGGGCTGTTGTCGGCGGGAGTGACGGGCATGGGAGTTTGGGGTGGGTTTGGAGCGAGGAGCGGGCGGGCGGAACGGGAACGGGGGCAAGCACGGCGACGCACCCAGTCCTAGACCCGGACTCGGACGCAGAAGCAGACCTCGAGCTCGAACGATCCATGGGCATCCGAACGGGTCGATCCAGCACAGACCCGTTCGCGTTCAGCGCGGTGGTCCTACACGAACACAGGCCGGTAGCGATCATGGAGCAGCTCTACGATCTGTTTTGTTACTGCCACGTCCGCGCGGGGCACGGCGGGCGGGACAAGACGTGTGCGGTGATTCGGGAGCATTATTCGTGGGTGCCCAAGGAGCTGACGGCGCAGTTTGTCAAGGCGTGTCCGACGTGTGCGTTGAAGCGGAGTGGGCAGGCGCATGGGAGTGTTGGAGGAGTGGACGTGGGTGCGTTGGTGCATACTGGCAGACGGGGGGTCGGGCGCGGGGGGAGGAAGGGACGTGCGCCCTTGGAATTGGCTGAAGAGGCGCCCGTGCCATCGGCGCCTTTGAACCTGGGTAGCGTAGGCTGGCCTACGACCGGGGGTCCGCTCGATCCGGCAAACCCAGAGCCGTGCGGCGTGCGCGAACGAGAGTGGCTTCGCGCGTGTGGAGAAGTGACGACCGTCAGCCCTTCGAGTCCTGCCAGTGTGTCTCCTGCGCACGGTTCTAGGACGCGGTCCGTGCCGAGGGAAGGCCCCCTCGAGAGCTCCCTACTGGGTAGATGGAGCAGTATTCCCCGGGCCTTGACGGTGGACGCATCGTCATCCCATCCGTGCGATACGACCCGCTCACTGGGCCCACCGTTCGCGCTGGACAATAGCAGCGCTCGACAGAGTGCCGGTGACCGAGAAGAAAAACGCAGCCCGACAAGGACCGAACTCCCGTCGCTCGCAAGTGCCCTATCGAACGAGGCCCTGGACGAGAACTTCAATGTCAGTCTGACCGGGCCTAGCGACGCTGCCGGCGAGTGTCTGCTACCGCCCGCACTGAGGCCGCTGCGACTGTTGGGACCCATCCCGTCCGGCCCGGAGTCGGACCGTCGATTGTCGTATCAGTTCCAGATCGATCCGATGCTACTCTCGCTCAGCTACCCCGGCATGGGTGTGTCCTCCGGGTCCGGGTCCGGTTTTGCGTCCGATGACGCGATGTCCCTCGCCCTGGACGCTGGCACCATGTCCGAAACACCCGCTCACCGCAACCTCTCTCGTCTGCGTGCCCTGTCAGACGACGACGACGACGAGGGGGAGAGCCCGTATATTCCAAGTATGAACGTGCCTGCGCTCGACCCGTCTCGGGAACTGGACTCACCAGACTCGAGCTTCGAGCGCGGTACCACTTTGTATACGACCGACTCGAGCGCTGCAGGTGCCACGTTGCCGTTTTCGCTCTCCACGGAATTCATGGGGCGGAGTCGACGTGGATCCCGGTACGGCTGTCGAGACGGACCGCTCGCCATGCTCTATCATTCCGGCTGCTCGACAGATGAGATAGGACGGGAACTCGACGGACCGCTTTCATTTTCGATCATGACGGACGTATAATGAACACAGCATATTATTGTTCCATTTTCGATTTCATGGATGTAAAATTTTATGGACATGCCCACACTTTCACGTTGGAATATGTACAATCACATCATCCTCCATTCCTTGCGGGTAAAAAACCAGTCCGAGTGATGGTACTACGATACAGACATATAAAGTTGAATGAAGATTTTTGTCATATAATCTGTGATGAATGGAAGCAAGGGGAAACGTGGACCTTGGGTGCTGGAGCGCGACAGTGGACGGAAAACAACGTCACTGTAGAGCAAACAAGGAGAACAACCAATTAGAACAGCAGTGACTGTAACTGTAACAAGGGTGTCAGGTCGGCCGACTGAAAGAGCAGTGTAGACATGAACAACTGAACACGAGATGGTGAAAAAGTGGCAAAAACAGACAGCAGACGAAAGATTACAAGTGTATGGTAGGGTATGAAAGAAACTGCGGTGCGACCATGTCCCCCAGGGTGCGAGACAGTGGAGCATAACGGTCTAAGATAGAGGTACCTGCCCAATACCTTAACTTTGAAGATCTGCCCTCCTAGTAAACGGCAACATCAGCACGTACAGTACGAGATGAAAGGACAAGCGTACGTACTCTCTGATGGTGTCGTACAAGAATTTGTAGCTCCGTAGGTTACCTTTCAGACGACGGATATCGAGACTATAGGTATCTTTGAGGCGATCTATCCGTGTGAGCTCAACCGAGAAGCGGACTTCATCCCCTGCGTCCTGGGCAGCATCGCCATAAATAGGCTCTCCAACACCAGACGGGGTGGACTCTACAGGCGAAGGCGCGGTTGTAGGGTTCTCGTCATCCAAGGGCAACGAGGGGGCCACCCCAGAAACCTGAGATGACTGTCTTCGCATGAGGAGACCCTTGAGCATACCACCAGGGGAGGGATAGGATGGGACAGGAAGACCACGTTTGTCGACCTACAACCTTCATCGTCAGCGACTC
This sequence comes from Hortiboletus campestris, assembly GCA_038090935.1. Taxonomy (NCBI): domain Eukaryota; kingdom Fungi; phylum Basidiomycota; class Agaricomycetes; order Boletales; family Boletaceae; genus Hortiboletus; species Hortiboletus campestris. Next base: position 23,968 of record JBBPNN010000121.1, read on the forward strand.
CAGAACAACAGGTAGAACAATAACTTACGCCGTTAGAAGCCGCTGATCCAACCATCGTGAATGCTGCCAGCCCACTTCCACTTCCGACCGTGCTAAAGCCCAACCCAATTGCCCCACCACTCTTTCTCCTCTTTGCACGAACGCATCTATACTTATATTCGCTTTCGGCCTTGATATCCATACCCATCTCCTCCAATACTTTGCAAATATGCTTGATAACTTCGGGAGGTGGCCGAGTGGTGATCGTAGTTTGATCCACAGCACCATGATGGATGCGCAAGACGTCCTTGGTAGGGGTAGAAGCATTGAACTTCCACCCAGCTCTGGAGAACGAAAACGAGGTCTCCCCAGATCGACCTTGATCTCCATTTCTCTCCATCTCCGTCCTGGAACTCGGTGTTGGAATCTGCGACCGCGACGACAAATCCGTGCCAGCGCGCATGGACCCCAGATCAGGAGACTCCTCCCCGTCGGGCTTGACGTTGCTTCTCTTCCTGAACCATTGCATAACGTTGCGAGCCTTGGTCGTTGATGCGGGCATATCATGGGTCTGGTGTCCGTCCTTCGCCACGCTGGGGAATACAGCACGACTTGTCTGGGAAGGAGAAGCAGTGGAAGACGGTGGTAATTGCTTCTCGAGATCGCGATTGTCCTTGGCGGGTGTCTCGCTAACAGGAGTTTTACCCTTGCGGGACTTGATACTGCGGCTGAAGGGCTCGACCATGACTGTCAGCGTGTTCCTCCTGTTCTTCTTGGCCGAGTCAGTCGGACTGGGTGAGACTGGGCTCAGGAGAGCGTTCTTGGGGGTGTCGTTAGCGCTCGTGACCGTCGACGATACCCTCTTCTCTTCCGCCACTGGTGTACCAGCAGCCGAGCTTTCAGATGGGACCCGGGACCGCATACCATTGGCGGCGGATTGGTCTCCGTTCGTACCGAATATCTTTCCAAGCCCAAACTTGTCCACCGATAAACCCTTGCGGTGACGACTTGACCCAGAACCCGTGGAACTAGTAACAGTGTTGACAGACTTGGAGGACTTGTCCTCCGCATTCGTGGTAGGAGAGGGACTGGCTGGAGAGATAGCAACCGAGGGTGTCTGGGGTTGGTTCTCGCGCAGTGCGGCAGAGGGAGTGAGGTGTGTCGTATCGACACGGGAAGGAGTAGGAGTGGATGGAGCAGGAGGAAGTGGTTTCGGTGTAGGTATCTGGGCATCGGTAGAGGGCACTACAAAAGTCTTATCTCCAGGCGTACGGTGGGAGGTACGAGATCCAGACACCATACGATCGCGAGGTTCGGCACCTTGCTTGGAGCTGGGGCGAGTAGAAGATGGATCCGCTCTTGAGGCTTTACCGTGATTTGACCCGGGGGCCTGCTCCTGGGGGTGAGGATCGCCGGGATACTCCACCTGGATGGTGTGCCGGAAACCGCTGGTGGGTTTCTTCTTGCCTGGATCTGTAGGAGGTCTTGCAGAACCATTTGCAGGGTGGGAGGAATCGGTATCTTGGATATTAGAAGTGACTGATGGTCCTTCATCCGGTAACAAGATTGTGACAGGAATGTTGACAGTACTTGGAGGTGCAAATGGATCATCGTCAGGACCCATAGATGTAGCAGGAGTGACAGCGAGAGAAACAGCATTACGAGAGTGAGGTGCAGGGGGAGATGATGATGAGTATATCGACTGGTCGACGGACGTCTCATAGAGGTATTCTGGTTGACCAGCGGGTAAATTGTCTCTATAGGAGTGGCTCCTTGGGCTCGTGGGAGAGGTGGAGGCAGTAAGCATGCCATCGACACGAGCACTTTGGGTACGTGCAACCCTGCTGGGCTCTGATTGGACTGCAGCTGCTTGGCGCATCTGTCTCTGGTAGGCTAGTCTCTTCATCTGGTGTTGTTCCATGGCGGCCTGCTCAAGGTCATCGACACCGTTAGAGAAGATGTGCACGTAAGCTGACAGCCAGGGATGGGCCATGATCGACCGTAAATCTGCACGACGCGTAGGATCTGGGACGAGCATCATGGAGAGGAGGTCTCTGGCTTCCGCAGAAACATAGTCTGGGAAAGAGAGGGGGGTATTAACAATATACTTGTACAGGAGATTGATGTTATCGCCGTCAGGGTTGGCAGGGTCGTCGTCAAAGGGGAGATAGCCTGCAAGCATAGCATACAGGATGACGCCACAGGACCAGATATCGACAGCGGAACCAACGTAAAGGCCTTCAGAGATGACTAGTTCGGGAGCAGCATAACAGGGAGAACCGCAGCTGGTCTGCATAAGATCGTCCGCACGATGTTCAAAACGGTTAGCGAATCCGAAATCTGTGATTATAACGTTGCGGTTGCGGTCGAGGAGCAGGTTTTCGAGTTTGAGATCACGATGGACGATTTTCTTTTGATGAATGTACCAGACGCCAGAGACGAGCTGGGAAAAGAGTTTTGCGGCATCTTTCTCCTTGAGGTAGCGATGGGCCAAGATGTGGTCAAAAAGCTCGCCACCCGAGGCATACTCGAGAATTATGCCAATGTACTTGTCTGTTTCAATGACATCGTACAGCCGGACGATATTCGGATGCTTCAAGGTCTAAGGGCAAGTTAATTGCTGATCCATCGTCGGAGAAAAATGCTTACCCGAAGAACTTCAATCTCACGCTCTACCTTTGACATCCGCACGGAGCTGTCGATATTGCCCCGGCGTATTAATTTTACGGCCACTTCTTCGCCCCACTGACTGTGCAAGCCGAGTTTGACCTTGCCGAACTCGCCCTCTCCGACGGTCTGCAAGAGTAGGTAAGGACCAAACTTTGGAATGGTCCTCCTCGGATGTGCCGCAGCGTAGGCTACAGCAGCTGGGTGGGAGTACACGTCACGATATCCAGGTTGATCATCAGCCTGATGTTGAGGAGAGACGACCTGGTGAGAGGCTCTTTGCCTTCTGGACGAAGCTTGATGATTCGAGACGGGCGATGGCTGGACTGAGACGGAGACAGCACGAGAAGCACCATGTTGCCGCGAAGAGCCGGTGTGAGAAGGATCAGGGATTTGGAGATTGCTCATTGAGCCTGGAAGGCAAGGGCCAGACGAAGAGAGACAGGGTTCGGGGGATGTTTAGGTTTACTTGCAAAGAAGGGCAAATTGTTGGACCAGATGTGGCGAGACGCTTATAGATAGAAAAGAAACGCGTCCGCGTGGGGCTGCCTTAGCTGGATGACAGAAGACAAGGAAAAGGGCACTGGTCCAGGACCGGCACTCACAGTTTGGCCACGGCTCCACAACCAGTGTTGGGAGGAGAAAAACAAGTTCAGGAATGGTAAGTTCCAACCTGACAAAGGACGAGTCGCGCAGGCAAACGTGCGAAATGATGCGGCTCTCTATCTCCTTCGGGTGTAACATGTCAGACCCCGCTAAAATTTTCGAGTCAACAACCCACCTGGATCCAAATTGCCTCTCCCGCCGCCTTCCAACTTCCAAGGGTCTCTCTTGCACACCAGCACGAAATCTGACAACCCACCCTCCCGGGGTGTCTGCCAAATATCGGAGCGCTCTTTCAATGTTCAAGCTCCGCGAATATGATGCCGACGGATGCCGTGCCCTAAGACGTACTTATGACGCATGTCATTGATCTAGTTACATTGATAGCGAGGTCTAAACATGCAGCTCCACCTTCCCTGTTCCCGAAAGTGCTTCTTGCAGCTCCTTGTCCGCTAAAGCGGGCTCCACCCACTCCTCGACAAACTTGTCTACCTGCTGCGGTGCCCTCCCGATGAACGTTTGTGGATCCAGCAGTCCATCCAGTTCCTCCTTGATAGGATCAAAGTAAGCATCCCCTCGGACACGTTCAATGAGATCGTTCTCTAGCCCCAGGTTTTTCACCTGGTGCGCAGCCTCGTGGGAGAGAACCTATTCATGCCAAGGAATAACGGAAACGAAGAATGCAGCAAGAATTAATGTTCATGCCATCACATCACCCCTGACAGTAGACGTCGACTCACCCTGATCTTCTCGTGTGCTTCTTGCCTATCACCACCCTTTTTGACGATGGCCATGATCAGGTTTTCAGTTGCCATGAATGGAAGCTCTTGAGAAATCCGGCGAGCGATAACCTTGGGATACACTACCAGGCCCTCAGACACATTCCGCAGAGTCGAGAGGACGATGTCTGCAGTCAGAAACGCTTCCGGGAGTGTCACCCGACGATTTGCGCTACAGTTGCGTCAGTGGCATGGTAATTCATTTCTTTCATAAACAAAAATGACCTGTCATCCAACGTCCGCTCGAACCACTGCACGCTCGACGTCATCAATGCATTTTGATGCAAAACCATCAGGTGCCGCGACAAGCTGCACACACGCTCAGACCGCATTGGGTTTCGCTTGTAGGCCATCGCGGATGAACCTATCTGAGTCGATTCAAATGGCTCCTCAACTTCCTATTTTTGGCGTCGTGTCAATGGAGAATTCAACGCCATTCAAAGAAATTGTACTGACTTTGAGATTAGCCAGTAACCTCAAGTCAGTTGCAATTTTGTGGGCCGTAGCACCGAGCGACGCGAGTGGGGCCAAGACATCGATATCGATCTTCCGCGAGTAAGTCTGAGAGGTGACAGGATACGCATATTCAAACCCGCTGAGCTTCGTGACAAGTTTATCTAGCTCCTCTACTTTGTCGTGGTTCCCATCGAACAAAGCCAGGTAGCTCGCTTGTGTTCCGGTTGTCCCCTTTACACCACGGAATCCGAGGTCATCTCGCGCACGTTTGATATTTCGTAGATCCCATAAGAGTTCCTGAAATACATTCAGGAGGGTTGTTCTTCTCATATATCGTAGAATGAGCATCACCTGGATCCAGGCAGTCGCGCGTTTCCCGACCGTAGTGAGCTGTGCGGGCTGGAAGTGCGTAAAGCCCAGAGTCGGAAGGTCCCTATATTGGACCGCGAACACTGAGAGGCGTGAGATCAAGACTGAAAGAGACTTGAGCAGATAGTCTAGTCCGGTTCGGATAAAGATCAGATCCGCGTTGCTGGGCGAGATTCAGCCGGTGAGCAACATTCACCAAAATAGCCACACGCACTCTGTCACATAACAGGAGGTGGCGCCCAAGCTGCAACACAACACATACATAACTATCATCGTGATATAGTGAAATAAGGGGATGGACTGTACTGGATTATGCCCGCAGCGGCTGGGGCAACCTGACCAAATGTGTGAACATGTGCCATAACATCGTGACGACGTTTCTTCTCTTCTTTCGCAGCAATGTCAAATTGCTCCGGGGTTAGATCCTACCTTACCATGCTCAAAAAGTATACTGAGAGTCTAAGGGAGTCTCATACGAGATTCGCCTTCATCTGCTCGAGAGCTTCGTCACTGATCGGAAGTCCGAGCTGCTTCTCTGCGATGGCGAGGTTGAGCCACAATTGTCTCCAAGTTTTGAAACGGTTCTAGAATAGCAAAAGATTGTAGATCGTGCAATCGCTTTCACTTCTATGGTACTGACCGCCGCGGAAAACAGGTAGGACATCTCTTTGCTGGCATATCGGCTGTTCCACCGGTTGAATTCCAGTGCCTATGACAATATACGCGATTCACTAACCTTGACAGTGGTGTCTGATAGCTTTCGAAGGTCTCCATAATGTGGTGGAGATTTGAGACGAGAACCAAGCTCGCCGACTTTCGGAGATTTCGGATCGGCTGGAATTGGTATATGACGTAATACCATACCACCCAATTTGCCAATGTCACAATGTGTGACCCTTCACCCGTTCTGTCGGCACAGGCCGGATCGGGTGGATGGATGGAATCGGAGGAAGCAGACCAAAGGATCTGTTCCTTCTTCCGAATCGATGCTAGGAATTCCATTTGGGAGGCCTTGAGGTATCCTCTGAGCGTATGAACGATGAACACGGTTTGGTTTGTTCTCACCATCAAGTGAATTCGAGCAGTTGCAAGATAGGGATGTTCAAATACAAATTTATACGATTCATGCTTAGTCATCCATTCGATCCTTTTGGATAGGTTGTAGAGAGAAATACAACTCGTTCGCGTCGGCGCTCTCATTCCTTGCAGCACCCCGACTTCTCGGAGACATAACTTGTGAAGGCTGGGAAGACCAGAGAAGCTACAAATAGACTTCTCTCTGTGCTGTGCATGTACGCCGCAGCGCGATCAAAGGTAATGAGCTTCGTGTTCCTTGCTGTGTCAGACAAGCTAACCACGACTTCCAAGAACTGGTCTAGGTTAGCTATCTACGCCGACCGAGGCGTCATCGTGCTTAACAAACCGCCATATCTCATCTGTCAAGGGTCCGACGTACAGGATGGTGGAGTAGGTGTGCACAGGTTGGTACGCGACGCTCTTGGTTGATTTCATACGCAGGAACAAAAGCCTAGAGAGAGAAATGTGGATAAATTTAATGACGTATTGTCAGGTGAGTGCTCGTCGTCCAGTGATCGACCTGCCGTGAGCTTGCCTTGGTAGACCTGAAGGACCACTTTCATCTGGATAAAGTACCTCACACGGTTCATCGCCTGGACAAGGTTTGTGGCATTTTTTCACCCCGGCGGTGTTGTTGTGATCTCGATTTATAGGCTACTACTGGAGCGCTTGTGCTCGCTAAGAATCTTACCACCGCGAGACAGTTGTCGCAGCAATTTCACGACAGATCCGTTGGCAAAACCTATCTGGCATTGGTGAGGGGAGGCGAAAAATCTTTTCAAGCGCGGAGTGGGGAAATCAGGGACCCTCTCGAGACGGATGGTGGGCATGTATCTATTAGCCAGAGCTGCAAAGCCAAGTTTGCCGCCACAGATTGGGAGCTTGTGGCCTCTTCCGTTGGTACCTTTCACCCATACTCCACTCCATATCAGCTCAAACACGTGGTTAGCCCAAGGCACCCTTGTCTTTACTCAAACTTACGCTCCACACAGGGTTGAAGCATCAGCTTCGTGTTCACCTCGCCCATTCATTATATGGTAAGCCACTCCACTTGTATGTTTTCGGCTCTCATCTCCAATGCTGACGATGTCCAGCACCTGTTCTTGGTGACCCTGTGTATTCTCGGAGCCCGATCTCCGAGAAGATTGCTCGCTCTATCAGAGTTCCCGAAAACAGGATGTTTCTGCACGCCTCCCGTTTGTGCTTTTCCGTAAGCCTGATTCTATCTTGTTTGTCCATCATATACGCTGAGCTGCTCCTTTTTTCCTAGCGATTCAGGAGATCAGGGTCCAACAAACATTTTCGACTTGAGGTGGCAGCAGCCCTTCCGAGCGACTTTGTGACGCTCTGCAAGGACGCAGGTATCCCCTTGGATAAATGGGACATAACCGGTGGGCTCTTCGTCGACGGTGAACCTGCTGGTCATGAGATACCAGACCTCGACGGCAAGTGGCTAAAGTCTAGCCATCGCATGATCCGTTGACCACCCGGGACAAGTATGTTCCGACAAGGAAGGTGTAGTGATTGCTTGTCAGTTTCAGGGCCGGGGCAAGGTACCAGAGAACGTATCATTGTTTCCTTTGGCTCGTTCCTTCGCTTTTTCCATGCTACTTATAATGATCACTACTGCTACTGAACCTTGTTTAGTCAAGGTTCTAGCCCCGCTATTCATTCCAAGGGGCTTCCTCGTGTTTACATCGTTGGAAACTTGGACGGCGACTAAGTATCATGTTACGTACAGTATCCACTTAATACTGTCATGAAGGCGAAGACCTAATTGCCACCAGGTTCGCATCGGACCGCGTGTTCCTGTGACGGTCGTCGTAGTGGTTTGATGTACATCAGAGGAGGGGAAAGAGTGCAAAAGAATCAATAAGTAAACATGCAAGTCTGAGTCTGTCATAATGGTCACACGACCAGCGACGTGGCCTCGTGGTGATCGATGGGTATGGGCGTGTCGATGCCTTTCCATACCCTTCATTGGAACGTCGCAGCACGCACTGGTGGATGGTGGCCCGGCGGAGCTTGAGTTTGTCCCGAGACCTGAACTTGTCCTTCCTGTTGCGCTTTGAGCAGATTACCGACGCCAACGGCGATAGCTCCCACAGCTTGGGCAACGCTGGAAGCCAAGACGGTACCCCCGCTAATAGCGGGAATCGCGGGCAACGTTCCCGCTGTGATAAGCACGGCACTGAGCGTCGTCATTGCTCTGGGGTGCTCCGCGGTGAGGAAGTTGAGTGCATGGCACGCATTAAGTAACCACGTTGGCACGTTGGATACAGTAGTGACGCCTAGCAAGGGAGGGGCGATTTCACATCAGTGGCCCATCTGGACGACCAAGATCGCATGAATGTACCTTGGTTTTCCGCGGTTGGCTGCGTCGCAAGAGGTCCTGGTAGCTGCGGCAGCGGTGGCAGTGGTGCCGATACGACGGCTGTCGACGTCATGACCGCGGCGCCCATGGTGTTGGAACGCTGCGGTGGGTGACGGGATTTGAAAGCCGAGGTTGCAGCGTGGATCGCGGTCTCCGAGAGTGCCTTGACGGGGTTCGGCCGATGATCCTTCGGTGGAGGAACGGGTACAGGTGCCTCCAGCTTTGTCACCTCGACAAATTCAGTGTCTTTTGCGTTCTTGTCTTTCGAGGGCTTCCAGCGTGTTAGCCAGCTCCCCGACGATCTACGCTCCACCGTCACTGAGGTGGTCACAGCGGCATCAATGTCCCCTAGGCACGACGTTAGTCTGACCTATCCATCGGTTCACGACTTGAACGCTGCGTACATCCCATGTTCTTCATCGCAATTCTGAACTTCTTCCAGCTCCAACGATACTTGCCACCATTGATTTGGGCCATGACGTTCTTCAACTCCGTAAGGCGAGCTTTCGCCTTTGGACCCATAAACTGTTGGGCGACTTTGTGCCAGTACTCTTCTGGCACCTTGCGCTCGACACAGCCCGACTTGATTTTGTCAAGCCAGTCGTCGACGGACATATCTTTCTTTCGCTCTCCGTAAAACATAGGCGGGTTATCCCAGGATTCAAAGATGGGGTTAAGGTCGAATTCCTTGATCTTGAATGCATCAAGCATCGTGAGTAAACGGATGGGAGGAGGAAGACGGGATAGGCTTGGGCGGTAGAGAAACGGATCTTTACTCGACGTTCTGAAAGCGGCACGGCTTATAAACGAATGCGTGACAACCTTGCGGCTTCATGAAATTCTTCTTCTTCCGGGGTAACAATACAAGCTGAGCTGGCACAGGGCCCCTGAGAACCCTGCATGGTCCACTCTCGGGGTGGAATCTGAGCCGTGTCCACATGTTGCCAGTATGGTAGGGTACAGAGCACAGCTCCACGTGTCGCAAGGGGGGTCGACAATGATGGATTTCCACAGATACACTTACCAAAGTGGTCACATCGCAAAGGGCTAACAAAGGGCTATCCGAACCGAACAGTTTTATGATACGATTGTGGTCTACAATAGAGCAGAAATGAGCTGTGGCGCAGCATCGGACACAAAATATTGTGGGAAAATACCTCGACACGTGTCTTCGATCTTCCAAGAAAGACTCTATCCCCGTATCACTAGGCGATTTGACGGCAGATTCATCCACAGTCGAGGTGGGTTGACTCGGGGTCCCATTGATGCGTGCATGAAATGGTTCGGATGATCGGGAACTCTGAAAGACCTAATTTCACGTTCTAGAACCCGGACGGTGTGAATGTGGATGGCAAGGATAACATGAGGCCAGAAGCACCGCATATGCTACCAAGTAGCCGAATTAGGGCGTCAGCCACCAATCAATGGCAAGGTGTGATGCGAGGTCAACACGTTCACTCTGCGGCGGGCCTTTGCATGCGCTCACCTAGACCCAGGTGGCTGATGCGGCGTCCCGTCCAAGACATTCTAGGAAGGCAAGGTCGACCACCAGAACGGCCCGATTGACCGTACGTAGGTCATTTGCTTACAGAGAAATGATCAAGTACCGGCTTCGTTTTAATAGAACGCAAGGGGTGAACTAGGGTCCGGTGTAATCTCCATTAATGTGGATAAGGGGCATCGGTGGCTAGTCCGTAAATATTTGTCAGCCTCACCATGTCTGAGTGAACTTTTATAAACGTACGAGGGATGATGTCGAGGGCACCAAACGCCACGCTGGCCCCATTATACAACTCTTGCATCTCGTCTTGATGCGGTCGCTCCATTCGGAGATGCAATTGAAGCAGAATATTGGTCTGTACGTTTTCGATAATGCTTAGCGTATCAGAGCTGGTGGTTCCATTGATAGTAGTGTGAACGAGAGACTAAACTGAATAACCTTCGGATTCCATTCGTTAGAAGCCTTCCGTGCGAAGTAAGCGGAATAATTTGCGGTCTAAGGTACAAACTTGAAGTCTCGAAGACCGCCATGGAAAAAGTTGATAGCGACGCTAAATCGGCAACATCAGAAGCCTGCGGCGCAGCAATGAGCCCTGCGAAGACGTCACTCTGACGGAATCTGACCCACTCGTTCTCAACCAGAGATGAGGCGCGCCTGTCGCAATACCCGCTTAAAACGTTTTTCAGCTAAGTAACAGGGCATGGGTTTGACGTCCATGGCGCGATCTGAGTTACCATTGACGGCAAGTCCGAGTTATTGCTTTGACCAATGACACAAAGTCGTACTGCCAGCAGGCTGACGGAGTGTCCTGATTTTGAATTGCGAACGAGGTTTGGGCGTTGTTGAGGTTTCTCCGGCCACAAGACACAAAGCAGGAGACAAGAAAGCCATGCGGGGGGCCCTACTCGTGAGGTCCCCGTATTTAAAGGGCATGGAGTTAGGGTGAAGTCGTCCGCGAGGTCTTGCTCCGCAAAACACGACAGCCAAAACCCTCGAGGTCGTCGAGGAGAAGCGGCGTGGAACTGCGGAGCACCCTGAACATCGAGAGAAATCATGATGGGGAAGTCATACCCGTCCATGACCTCACATAGTTCACCGATGGTTGAGCTGACTCGACCTGGTTCGTCCGCAACGTTAGATATCCTAGATAAACAAGGATCAGCGTATCAACGATAATCACTGCCAATACTTGTGAGTTCACATGTTGGTTGTCCAGTCCTTCTGTGTTGTCATAACGTCAGAATGCGGGTCCAGACAGGTTTCGAGCATCGCTCCGACTTGAATGTTGAATCATCGAGTCTCTACAGCCTTAACAACACGTTTAATGAATTCAAACTTGAGAAATAGCAGGTCTGATCAGCTTCGAAACTTCGAAGGTGATGTAATACCTATCGCTGTCGAGTAGATACCTTGAGGACACACTGCCTCGAAGTGAACGCCACTTCTTTGGGCTGCAACGCTGGTCCACTATTCACATATCGAGGTGGTGTTTGCACGTCATCATGGCTTGCGTTGAACCTGCTTCCAGATATGAGCGAAGAAAGATGGCTTGTCACGACTGACAGACTCAACAGCGGCAGCTACAGGCCCGGCGGGATTAAGTCAACAACTGAGGCAATGCAGGATTTTGCTCTAGACAGGTACGTAGAAGTCCACCGGGAATTACTGAGAAGGAGGTCAGGCGACAGAACTAAACCATGAAATACACGTTGACCCGGTAGTGGACAGAAAACAAAGTGCTTTCAATTCCGGCCACTCCACTCCAATATGTGGCACGTGACCAGTTGACCTTCTAGTGACGTCAGGACTCAGAATCTAGTCCGATGAATTTTCATTCATTCGTCCAAACCACTCTCGCCGATAGTAGTAGCGCGCAAATGACAGTTGTGAGTCTGACCTTCTATATTCATGCATCACTGTCGTGACTGATGTGAGTGGTTGCATTGATGTTAAACACAACAGCGGCTGCGTGTTGTACTACCGCTATCTTCGCGGATCTGAAGTGTACGATGCACATTCTCGTGGGAGGGCGGACCCCGGGATTCAAGCTATGGATTTCAGGCTGTGTGGGACACCCATGCAAGAGACACAGTAGCCGTTGACCAGCTCATAAGAGCTGCGGTTTCGAGCGGTGCTCATAACTCGTTCAGTTCACCCGGCCCATTGACGCAGTTTTCCATCTTCCCTGACGTGAAGCCTAATGTATTGACGATAACTGACCTTTTTCTAGGTGTAACTTAGTATGCTTTCAGGATTCACTTCTCCAAAGGGCAGACACTGGCACCGTTCCAAATCGCCGCAATGCTAACACATCGATTGACCCTCAGGTGCGATGTGGCATCTCCTAGCGTTTCGTTTGTTCCAACGTGCCGCACCACGTATCCACCTCGACTCTTTTCGACCGTGATCTTATATGACCTGTTCGATAGCTTCCTACGGACGCGACATCGGACCACACCACCATTTGGGTGTAGTGGATCCTCATCAGGATCGGAAACGATGCCTCATCGGCCACGATCTCGCCTCGGATGTCCTCGATCTTCCAACTACCCAAATGCAAGGGCGCGTTCGTGACTGACGCACTCATTTTGCGAGTCCACGTAAAGTACCCCACCACTCCTTGATGACGATACGATCAACAAAAGTCTACGGTCTGAAAGTATAATGTCGTTCACTTGAGCACAAGGAGTATGACACATTGTACAGCCAAGCTATGATACCAACCCCATGTTCTTGCGCCTTTATTTAAGGGAAGGCGTTGCCGTCCTATGTATCATTCGTGACTAACATAAGGTAGTAGTCCTGGAGCACTCACTATAGAAGGCATCTAGATGGAAATGATTGTATCCACGGATATTTAACAGCAAAATCTGAGGGTTCAGGGCGGCCCGGGTAACATCGCCAATGTTTGCACGCGTCTAACTTCACCTGGTCTGCCCTCTTTACGCTCTTCCTTCGACTGCTCTCCCAACGAGCAGTGGCCAGACTCGGATGTTCGGCAGCCTGCCATTTTTATAACCATAGGTCACACGTATACAGTGGCGAAGTAAGTAGTCGTTCGTATCTAATTTTACATATTATGTACAGTATGCCACCAATGGACTGCAGCCTAGCTCCTCCGAGTCCGTAGACTTAGAGAAAACGCTTTACCACGGGTCGTGGTCCGTATATGTACACCGGTCGGCCACATCAAGTCACCTATACTTGCGAGACCCCAACCCTTCCGCGCCCATCCGGAAGATACTCGTTCGACAATGGTTGTAGATGGATTCCCGCCCCGCTGCTGTCAGACCATTGCAGTCCTGACCCAGACGCGCCCCCATGACTGAACTTGATCGTTGAGCCCCCCGGTCGCCTGAACGTATCATTGTCCCATGCACTCCCCATCATCACTCGGAGGATCAGCATCTGCGACGATATGCACTAAAATATATTGCGCTTGGCTTAGCTAGCAGCATCAGCAGGAGACGTGGCGAGACCACGTACCATCATGAGGAGATACACACAAATGAATGCTGCCGACGTCGGACTCCCCACCCCCAATGATACTAGAAGGGCAATGCCAGAGAGCGTGTATGGAAACACAGATTCGATGACGATCGTGACGACGGCGAAATACAAAGATGCGTATTCGCGGCCAAGATGTTCCTGGACTGTCCTGCCATGCCGCAACACACGGTAACATATCATGCACGTCAACGTCGTGTTCAGGAACACCGAGATGGTCCAATATGTGAGACTGAATTTCAAAGCGATACCAGTGTGAAAGTCGGACCCTGGTGAATCGTTGGCCCATGCAAGCAATATTCCCAAGGCTAGGTGGCCATGGAATCAAGCAGCCAAAAGGGGGTAGTGTAAGGGCGATACTCACCGAGGGTAGTCAGCCACAGAATGATGGGTGCGACGACAACACAACAGCTGTCCCATATGATCCAACAGCGATAAATCTGGGACCAACCAAGTAAGCATTCATTCCGGAATCCTCATGCACTTCCTACCATGAGGGCGTCTGTCATGAGCTGCAGGATTATAACCTCCACCGTCGACCAATTCATATACCAAACTGAGAGCATTGTCTTCCAGTACGCATAAGGCCCCCCCGGAAAGTCAGAGTTTAGCAACCACATATTTTCGCCGAATATCGCTTGTGTGGCTACCCAGACCGTGATCGAGAACACCATCATGGTGCTGAAGAGCGCAAAAAATAAACTGGGATTCTTATGTGATCCTCTGTTGCTCAGCAAGATACGTATGGTCTTGAAGTAGAGGATTAATTCAATGCCTGCACAGTGAACCGGTAAGTTGCACCACCTCATGACACGCGTTATAGGCTTACCATACAAGATGTTCTCTATGTTGATCCCAACGTAAAACGAATTTAGAAATCTTTGCCCGTCAGACATGGAGATGGAGTCCGTGGGTGCCGTGGTCATGGTCCAGAAAAGAAAACCACACGGTTAAATTCGAGAAAATCCCTTGCGGCGGGATCTTAACGACCGGAAGACCCGAGCAATCGGAGGCTAGGGTGCTCGTCGCACACAATGACATGATGTGACATCCTGATGAAGCCCTGATGGCCTGCAGTAATACAAAAAGGGAATTCACCGTAACGTACATGCCCAGAGTCTCTGAGACTCATGCCTGCAAGAAAGTGGGTGTAAGCGCAACTTTGTTTCTTGGTTTTCAGTTGAATACAGCACAACCTGGGGAATCACCTGTGTCGTGACCGCATTACCGGGACTCATCAGGGCTGCGAAAAGCCACTAATTCCCTCTCAATTCAGTTGGTAGATTTTCTCATGAAGAATGTACTCACGAGACCCTCTGCCACTTTCCCCTACCAATCCCTTTTCAGAAACCCCGTTAAGTACAAACTGCCTACCAGCGGTGCCTCGCGGCGCTCGGGGCCGCGGCCCCCAGTCACAAATCCATCCCATGCTGTCCCCCGCCCATTGTGTGCGCCCACCTCCTCGCCCACTTGTTGCGCCTGGGCCCTGATGGAAATCTTGGCCGTGATCAAGCTCGGCGGGAGATCACACTGGCGTCGTGGAGGTATTACTAGCGAGCGTGAATCTCAACGGTTTCAAATCCGCCTCAGAATTGTAAATCTCAATCTTTCCCTCTTTGGGATGACCATGTTCACGGATTTCGACATCATTCCAGGGTTAACTGCGGGTATGGATTATAGGATCCGAGTCGTCGACTGTATTCAAATCCATGCTTGTGAAACTTGTGGTATGATCGAGCCTATCTTTGATTAACATGGTCTTGTAGTGTAGCGGTTATCACTTGGGATTCTGAGGACATCTTCCCAAAACCCAGGTTCGAGTCCTGGCATGACCTCACATTTTTTTCTGAGGACGTTGTGATTACATAATATGTGGCTAAGTAAAAGAGGATGACTAGGACGTGGAGGTTGATACCTCCCGCTCACTCGCAGGCGACGATTGTCTGCGATTGCCACTGACACAGCGTATTTTTCTATCGTTATATGCCAACACGACCGACACATTCTCACCCCAAAGTAGCAACTCGTAACAACAAGTCCTTGAATACCACCCAACAGAACCACCAACATGGATCCCTCCTCGACCTTCCACAAGAGTCTCTCACCCACATCACCTCCTACCTCCCCCTGCCCTCGCTCCTCGCTCTCGCTCGCACCTGTAGCCGCCTCTGCGAACATGTAGACGACGACAGCACCTGGCACCACGCCTTCCTCACCCAGTTTTTTGGTATCACCCCCGAGCACGAGCTCGAGAAAGAACACACCCTGCTGCTCAGGCGGACAGAGCATACCTGGCGCAAAGAGTTTATTCTCCGTTATGCCACGAACCGGTGCGTTGCTCTCACCCCAATCCACTGGTATGACTTATTCGCTTCTCAGACGCTGGGAGCGCTCTCGTAACCCGACTGTCACCCATGCACCCCAGGACTCGTCCATCGATGGGGTCCATCTCATGTCCGAGCACGGCCTCTTGACCTCGTCCATCCAGTACGGCATCGTCGCGCGCTCGATCCCGCTCAACGGAAAGGTGTTGAAAGGGTACATTGACGCCCCCGGAACCGGTTTGGGTATCGGCAACCCCAATGTCGAGTTTACCCCCAACGTCTCTGTGTGCACGATGACCTCCGAGGGTGGCACCGCCCGTGTGTTTTGGGGAAAGCACAACGGTGAAGTTGCGCTCACGGTCGTGAACCGTGTCATGGACTCTCGCGCGGCATCCAAGTTTATCCGGTGCAGCGTCGACGATCAGCACGAAGGCGCCGTGCATCAGCTCGTTCCTGATTCGCAGTCAAACACTTTTTTGTCCGCCGGTGCTGATGGGCGCATCAGGCTGTGGGACACCGAGACGTTTCGCCTCCTCTGGTCTACCGACAAGCAACATCTGTCTCTCGTCACATACCCGTTTGTCAGCATTGCGGGGTGCCTTAGTGATGGTTTCGTCGCTGGTGCGCTCAAGAGTGGGGATATCCTTGTCTATGACCTACACGAGTCCGAGACCCCCGCTGATGGACCCCGCGTCTCCTCAGTTCACCAACTCCGGATTTCTTCTCCCATCCATCACGAGCGACCTCAACGGACCACGGCAAGGGATGATCCGTTTCCAGAACAGCAAATTGCGAAACTATGGTCGTACCGCACTGGAGAATCGACCGTGTTGTTTTTTGTCCAGTATACGCATCATCCGCAGTTTTACCGCGTTCAGGCAGATATCCAATCCCATGACGTGACGATCACCTCCTTTGGCGACGGTTCTTTTGGCAATGTCTCTGTCCTAGAGCCCATCATTTCAGCATGCTCCCGCGACAATAACATGGTCATCGTCGGTGATCTGCTCGGTTTCATTAGCATATATGATGCCGACATCCCTTCCCAAGTCTCTGTCGCTCCCGTCCACAGATTCGAGGCGCATACAGATGCTGTGACGGCTATTTCATGGAGCCCCATGGTCTTTGCCACCGGTTCTGCTCGTGGTACCACCGTAATCTGGGAGTCTCTCACACTGGAGCCGATACGTTACTTTGCCACCCCCGCACCTCGCCGAGCTCCGGGACAGGACTGGGACGTCGTCAGTCGAATCCTGGTGGACAAGGAGTTGGTGGTCATCGTCGTTGGGAACCGCGTGATGACGTGGAAGGTTGGACCGGCCCACGGCCGCGAGTATCAACACAAGAAGCCGAAACACGCCAAGGCGAAGCTGAACGTCACCACCAAGGGACATCGTAAGTCTCCTCTTCCTTGGCTTTGACGCGCTCTCTGATGCGCGTTCCAGAACAATACGAGATGTCCAAGGATATCGCTGAGTCCTACATGGAACTCGAGCACGAAAGGGCGCATACGCAACGCATATATGGCCGCGAGCGTGAGCAGAGGTCTACGTTGGACACGCTCGGTCTCTCAGAGTTGGAGGCTGTCGAATACGTGTTGATGCTCTCGCGCGAAGAGGAGGAAGCGCGTCGGCAAAGAACAATTGTCGACGAGGGGGTGTTCGAGGGTGATTTCGACGACCTGCCTGGTACACCGACGACCTCTCGGTCCAGGTCTACCCCTTCCACGCCCTTGTCGCCCCACTCCTCTTCGAGTTACCATTCGAATGGCCATCAACACCTGCGCGTCTCACCCCCAATCTCAAACGACAAGGTGCAAGTTTCACCGCGGTTCGTACCTGAGCCAATGGAAGCTGGCGCGAGCATCAGTCCGCTTAGATCGCTCACGATCGGACCGAGCACGCAGCCGAGTCCCATGACGATACGCAGCACGTCATCGTCTTCTCTGGCCCATTTTCCAACCATCAGCACCAGCCTGTCTTCGACGTCGAGCTCTAAGCGCGGAACGTCTGCGAGCCCCGAGCAGCCCCGTTCGGTGTGGAGCACCCCTCTGAAGTCTCTGTCGCCATTGCCTGGTCCGTCGTCACCACGTTCGCGTGTTGTCACGCCTGTCAAGGCGAGAAGGCGTTCCTCCCAGACGTCGCTTCTATCTGCAGATATCGCTCGGCACAGGGAAGCGTCCCAGGTGGAGGCGGTAGATACGGAAGAGATGGACGACGATTTGAGGTTTGCGATCGAATTGAGTCTTGCAGAGGCGCGGAGCAAAGGGGAGCGCGTATGATTTCTCGATATGAGTTGGGATGAGGAGTGATTAGAAAGTATGCCCCCTTGTTTTCCCTTATAGATAGAGTATGTCGTCTTTCGGCGCATATAGAACAGAATCGTTCCCGGTCCTTCGTGACGGACGTTGGGACGATGTGAATGATGAAGAGGATACAATGTCTGATTACAGTCTTACGATCGGTCATGACGCGCACGATACACCCCGTCCCCGCGATCTCTGTCAACTACCAGCCATCTCAGATCAGCGACGTACAAAAAAAGAGGGGGAACGGAAAGCCCACCTTTTCATGCCACCCGAGCAACACGCTCCCGCTGACGTCGCCCCACCCAGGCATACCCATCCCCTTGTAGATATACTTCATCAGCGTGTCTTGTTCATCCTGGGAGAGCGATCGGAGGACGGTAGGGACGTGTGATGACTTGATGCTGTTGAGGACGGAGACGATGGTTTGCAGCGCGATGTTCTGAGATGAAGAGAGGGAGTGAGTGAGTACCAGGTCACGCTCGGCGCGCGTTGAGAGAGGAGAGGAAACAGACAGACCCCGGCTTCTTCGACGTTCGGTCCATACGGCGAGCTGTCCAGCGCAACATTGAGAGCGCCGGTGATATCGCCCCTACGAAACCACGTACCGTCAGTCCACGAAACACGAGCGAGCGACGGGGGGGAGAGAGACGTACTTGTTCTGTGCACTAAGTACGGCGAGTTGTTTCTGCTTGGTATCGCTCAGGACGTGCGCGGGTTCGCGCGGATCGGGGTCGCAAAGCTCTGTTTCTTGGAGGGCGTCTTCGTCGTACGCGTCGACGTCAATCTTGCGAAACGACACTCATAAATCGTGGGAAAGCCTGTCTTACCGGACAATGCCGTAGCGGTGTTTGAAGCCGCCGTCAACGTTGCAACTCCGACGGCACTTGCAAATACTCCGGGTTGACTCCGTGACGGCGGTGTTCCATTAGTGTCGCTCTCAAACAAGCGTTCAAGAATCAATAGACAACAACTTGGCATGACAACGTTCTCAAAGTCGTAGACGCTTGTTCAACAATATAGCCACTGCCCAAGTTCAGCGCGATTCAACTTCTACGACCAGGTCCTAAATTCGATGCGAGCTAGACAGTAGACGGGTAAGTTGTTCCATCTTGATCCTGTCTTTTGGATTCTTAGTGGTTCTGTACCGAGCACTGGAGGACCACAGGAGGGGTATGAGTATCACTCACTAGATCTGCAGCGGCTTTCGTGCTGTGCGGCGCACCCTTGTTCCCTATTTACAACGGTGTAGGTCCATCCTGTGCTGTTTGGACTCAGACTTTCGATATCTGGACAAATTCCTCGCCACAGATCAGCATCATAAAAACTGGCCTTCGTGCGTTTCACCCCTATCCTTTTGTTACCCTCTCAACGCCACACCGTCTCGCTCCAAACCCATTCTCAATCTCGTTCATCGCTCGAATGTCTCACCTGGACCTTTGTACATTGAAATATATCGTTACGCATGCCTTTTGTCCTATCCAGCTTCCCGACGGGGATGACCACAGTATCCGCAACGATTGCTCTCTAGCTGGAGCAATTGCAGCTGCTGCGCGTCTCCACACCGACCACCTTACCAAAACCGATCTGCCTCTGTGGCACAGCATTTCACGAATGTTGGACAATCTTTGCGCCATTATCCAGTTTGAAAGCTTGGATGGGCCCCGGACTATCTCCCAGCTCAGCAGCATGAATGTTGGAGGTAAGCTTTCGAACAACCACAGTACCCTAGGAACTCATAATGTGTAGATGTCCTCACATTTCTTATCCGAGCCCAAAATGTGGGGGTCGTGTTCAGAAAGCGGAAAGATGTCACCATTTTCGAGTCGTTCGAGGTATCCCCGAAGGCTGAGGCCGTGATGACTGCACAAGGAAAGCTTATCTGTTCATATCCTGGGCCTGCAATCGAGATCCCCAACGCCGTATTTGATGACGGTAACTTTCTTTCCAACCTCGCGAATTTCCTCGTTCACATGAACAATGATATCCTTGACGCCGCCGCAACAAGCCGAAAAGCACAGTCCACCGTCCTTGAAACCCGAGATACCACCCACCCGCGCTATATCACCGAATTGCTTACCGGCATCTTGAGGAGTGTCGGTCGTCCTGCCGACATCCTTCGCATTACCAAACGCGTGGGGGATGACGTCGTATGGAACAACTCGAAGTTGCCGTGGCGCCGCTCTTCGCTCTGGCTTCTTATCAGAGTTGCCATTCAGACCTCACTGGATCGCTCTGCTCTCGGGAATAGTATCTACAAGCAATTCATGCTGTTCTTCATGTGTCGTCTTGCAAATGAAAAGAAATGTGGCGACCTCCCCAATGATCAAATTCAGATCATGTCAGCCAAGATCAGCCGACGGTTGAGGAAGCTCGGCTCTTCTGCGCCAGACTGGCTCTCGCGCACCGTATTCCAGACATGCACTTCCCTCCGAACGACCCTTGAGAAGAGGTGGGGACAGGTACAGGCTGCTCAGCGTGTATCTCCGCTCTGGTCCCCCTCCCAGCTCGATCTTGATGAAGACATCGAGCAGTCTCTCTCGAGCAGTGGTGATTACTTTCGTAACTCCCTCGCCAATCGCAGCATCAATCCTCCTGACACCACCTTCAAACCCAAACATCGTCCTCGAGGTTCTCTTGAAGATTTTCTGTCTTCGGATGGGGTCTTTTTCGAAGAAGCGTATAGTACCGAACCCCACATTGCCCTCTACGATGTCGAGCGGGAAGTTGAACAGGGTATTGACGCTTGGGTCGATCGGGTCACAGACAACGACAAAGCCTGCGTGCAACTGGAGATCTTGGGAAGCAAATACTCCTCGAGCGCGCTGATTACATACGCAGGCAATCCAGAGCTCTTGTCAGTCATGCTGTTGACCACGCTCGAGCTTTGGATTGCGCTCGACAAGATAGCTATCAAGGAAACACCTATGCTCGCAGACTATTCCCCAGAGGTTCCCACGAGTCTTCTGGAGCATCTGCTACTTTGCAAGGCTGGGAGCCTCCGTCAGCTCCACCGCGCACACCAATATCTCTCTCGTCGCCACTATCGATCCCACAGTGGGTGGTCAGTGTTTTCTCCCTCAATCACCACAAACAGTTTCGCCATCCGCTTCTACAGAAGGTCTTCGCATCTTCAGTGTCTCAAGGCTCGGATAGAGGATGCAGCCCAGCATGAAGTTCGTGAAAAGGTTGCTGAACTCGAGAGGGAGAATGCTCGTCATGCCGAGCTTAAGCAGAAAGCTGCTGAGGCAGATCACGAATTTGCCGTTAGTTGGTATGGCTCCGAATACCACGCCCACTACTGCAGCAAGTGTTCCCTTGAAAGACAGCTTGAGAACATACAGATAACCGTTCACGAGTGGCCGTTGCCGGCTGCGCAGCTCCACGCTGAGGCTGTTGTGTTCGAGTTAGACTGTCCAGTCTCTTTCAACATGTGGCGTACTGCAACATTTCATCTCTTGGTCGATTTCCGTTCTCCTTCCATTGAGCCAGAATATCCCTATATCCAGCTCATCGGATATATCGCACTTCGTCCTTATCTTGTTCAGCATCCGAGATCACGAATCTCTCTCGCTTCCGATACGAAACCACTCGCATTCACACATTACAGCAAAATATCCATCCCCACCACCCAGGAACGAGTCCGCGCCAACAATGGACTGAAATTCTACGGTTTTGATAGGCGTGCTTGTATTACTGTCTCAGAAGCACTAGGTTCTTTCAAACTCAGACGGTATTGCACGTACGAGCTTCAAAGTGGACCATATCAGAAACTTCAAAAATATGTTGATGCGACCTCCCACACTTCGAACGACGTCGTGGCAAACCAAGCCGATTGCCCCGTGGACCTTTCCATCCATGAATATACAGCGTTCGGGCACTTGCGTAGTGGTGGCTTACTTCAATGGCTTAACGTCTTGCGAGAGCTTCGAGGTCGATCGTTGAGCTTCCGTCGTCACGAAGTCCATTTACTATTGGCTCAGGCAGTCTCTCAGGTTGGACCGCCTGACAGCACAGAGTGGGAGTGGCACCAGGAGCTTCAACGACCCTCCTTTTGCTTTGCGCTTCTAAGAGAGCTTGAAGGCCTTGTCCGGGATGTCGAAGCCAATTGGCTGGAAGGGGTGACAATGGACACCATTTCCTTCTTGCTCCGACGTCTACTTACGTCAAGCCCTAATCAGACTGTCTCAGAGAAAGCGCTTGGACTTCTTCGTACCGTGCGTGGCAAGACCTTTTCCTGGGTACAGGAGCTATCGGCTAAGCTCACGAAAACACCGGAACATGAAGAGTTCCGTGGGTTTTTACGGGACACGGCCGCCATCTGTCGAAGCACGTTCGATGTTGACCCTTCTGTGATCCGAAGGCTCCTTCATTCAGCGGAAGATATCAAAGTTCTCCTTTCCACCACCATGTTAATCCATGATCACACTCCCAGCGAGGTCTCCGGCCTCCCCGCATATTCGCAATTACTCCTTTCCCGAGATCGCCGCCTCTCTCTTACTCTCGAGAGTGTCATAAGCGACGTTATTCAGGCCGACGCCAGCGATCAAGGTATCGACCTTGCGGTTGGCTGGGTTTGGCCTGAATACCGTCCAGGTTCGAAGTGGACCCCATTGCAGAACCCGAATTCACGTTGGTTTTCTTGCACGACCGCGTCCACAACTGACCAGAGTTCACAATTGGTGCATTACAATTCACTTGACGGGTCACTCTTGGTCAACGGGAAACCGCTTGGGCGATTGCCGAACGAAATTTTGCGGCACCCGCTATACAACCTATTATTTGGCGAAGTTCGTCCCGTCATGTCCAATCTAACGCAGGTTACTGATCACTTTTGCAGCATGTGCTCGAGGTTGTACCAGGTGATCTCTCCGGAATGGATTACTCGACAAGGGGTACGATTTTCGATCACCAGGTAAGCGCACTTTCCGACATGTAGGGTATATCATGAGGACTCAGGTGGCATGCCCAGGTATACTTTTCTCTCGGAAACGACTCGGATCTCGTGATAAAAGCAAAACGAAAGCAAGCCACTGATGATTCCAATATCATCGAGCTCATTCCTCATGAAAAATTGAAAGGAGACTTGCCGGCAGTATTGATTGAGGAGCATGCGCATTGGTTAAACCTTTCCACATCCATCATGGAGATCCGCCCTCTTGACAACCTCTGGGAGGCTTCATCGGAGAACTGGAAGATTGACTGTACTCCTGGGCAATATCGCGTGCAGAAAGGCAACGAATTCCTCGTAGACATCCGAAGCCAATCCTGGGACATGGTTTCAAAACTCTTGAGACCCTTCGATGCTCCACAGAATCTCCTTGTCACCGTATCCCCGACGGACTCTTGTCAGCCTATTTCATCGCGACGACTGTCTGTTGTCTTACCTCGCTATGGCCTATCCTTTTACGTCGATGAGGATGGGGACCTGCAATCTCGCAACATCCGGGACATGGTTTATGACGAGAATCAGTCTGCCGGGACTCTGTTTGGTTTGGTCAATCGGCTCGTACTTCGGCCAAAGGTCAAAGATGACAATGCTCCCGAACTCACTCCTCGATGTGTACTCATTCCTGAGGGTAACATTACATTCAACATGGACGGTCATCACGTTTGTGTCGAAATCAACACTCGTCGTTCCACGCTTGGCCGGGTCACGTACCAGACCTATAGAATTGACACCGACATTGGCTGCCTGACAGGAAATGTCAGTTTGACAAACAAGCTGTACTGTGCTTACCTGCACGCTCTGACAAGCGGGTGTAGCACCGATCCGCTCACAGGCAGGTCTGGTACAGAGGAAGCGTTGTCTATACTCCGGTCAGCCAGCTGCTGGTCGATCATGAGGTTCGGTTCTCGCGAAGCTCAGCTCCTGAAGTTGATCGCATCCATTTGCCCCACTCGCACATGGTACCCGGAACACCTCAAGTGCATGCAGAGGGTGGAGTGGCCCGATCTCCCTGTGAGCGCCGAGCATCACGAGTTGTACGCTGTTGCCAGAGGAATCAAGGAGCATTGCGAGAGAGTTCTATTGTTTCAGGAGAGTCAATCCAGAACTCTATTCCAATCATTTCCATCGCACGACGAACACCTGCAACAGCGCAGTGCACTACGAGCTGCGTATCTATCTCCATCCGAGTTTTCTGAGCAACCTTCCGGGGCAATGTTCGATGTCCGGTACTCCGCAAGAGATCTACTGGAGTCTCCCTCCGGAGAGCAACGCGCTTGTATCGCGGCAACTGCCGTTCATCGCCGGACTGCCACTGCAACGACCACAAGGAATATACTGGGCATGATGGAATCGTGGAGCGGGCGCATGTCTGGCGATGCTACTTTGTCTCTCCAATATGACAGA
>JBBPNN010000122.1:0-48126 GCA_038090935.1 Hortiboletus campestris
GGTGACATGATATGTGTGCCCCTGGAATGGACCTGTCACACACTGACCAGTGGTTGCATTCCAAACCCTAATGGTCTTGTCCCAAGAGCCAGAGACAATGTGGGCCCCATCAGGTGAATAGGCAACAGAGGTGACATGATTTGTGTGCCCCTGGAATGGACCTGCCACACACTGACCAGTGGTTGCATTCCAAACCCTAATGGTCTTGTCCCAAGAGCCAGAGACAATGAGTGCCCCATCAGGTGAATAGGCAACAGAGGTGACAAAAGATGTGTGCCCCTGGAATGGACCTGCCACACACTGGCCAGTGGTTGCATTCCAAACCCTAATGGTCTTGTCCCAAGAGCCAGAGACAATGTGGGCCCCATCAGGTGAATAGGCAACAGAGGTGACATGATTTGTGTGCCCATGCAAGGTATGAACCTCTGCTGGCCAACTGGCTGGATGCCCTGAGGCAACTGAGACATGCTTTTGGAGATGCTTCACCCAGAGTTTACAAAGTGGAGAGCTGGTTGGGGTCTGAGGCATGGCTGATAGATAGAGGTGGGGGGTTGACTCTCTCAGAACAGGTGAAAACACTTGGATAAATTGGAATGCTTCCGATGCCACAGTGGCCATCTCTTGGCCCTAGAAACATTTTGCTCAGTACTCACCATTTACCATCATGGTTGACCTTACCTTGGCCCATTCTCTCAGCATGGTGCAGGTCTCAAGGGCTGATAGGATGGAGGACACTGGAGAGGAGAGGGAGAGAAGGCTGATGGCTTCAAGCCAGTAGGGGAAAGTGTCCATAAAGAAGAGAGTGACCTCATTCAACAAGTCAGGAGTACAGCTAGCTTGTTGCAGGTGGTGCATCCAGTATTGGCACGAGTATGCAAGGTAGGGAGGAATGGTCTTCTTCACCCGACTGGGCAGACCAGGGATGGCAGTGTTGAGGACCCGAGAGTCCTTGAGGTCACAGATGTTGAACTTGAGCATGTTTCGCATGCAGGCGAGCAATGCACGTCCAAGACAAAGAGAGTGATGGGGTTGGATGTGGACATGGAAAACTGAGCTGCGGGCTTGGTCCAGTAAAAAGTCACGAAAGGAGGTATGAAGTGGACGAATGGGCTTCTCTTCGTCGAGCACCCCGTCCAGCAATGATCCCAGTGGCTTGACGATATCTCGGACACTCAGGCGTTCGACGAAGAGAGCGGAGAGGGATGTGATAGATAGCGGTTCATTGAGGGAAAGTACAACCGCCATCACCTCTCTGAAGTCGCATTTCGCTTCATCCAAGGTAAACTGTTGTGCTAGTATCGCTCCGTAAAGCTTGTCTAGGGGGTGGTGGACACCTTTACTGTCATCGGGTTTTACTAGTAACTCAAACCGTTTGCGTGAGTTGAGCCCCACAGCACCATCTCCTCGAATGAAGTTGCATGCAGTAGCAGCCCACTGAAAGAGTTTCTGCGAATGATGGACGAGTACTCGACACCATTCCTGGCCCGGCCAGTAAGATTCGAGCTCGGTATATCGACGAAGAGAGTGACGGATGAATTTCTGGATATCTTCGTCGACAATATGGTCAGGGATGTCACCCATATGTTTGCGCACGATCCGAGGACGGGGAAAAAGTTCGTCAAGAATGTCAGTTTCCGGACGGGCGGTAATGAGGAAACGAAGATTGGTCGGAAGGGTGTTGTCGGCGATTTGCTCTGAGATGGCGCATAGAAGATGTCGGCGACTGGCTGGATCTCCACTTTCGTCGAGAGCGTCGATGACGATGACTAACGGCCCAATGGTGTCGAGGTGCTTGCTAGGTTCGATGATGAGCTTCTCGACTTGTTCCATGGGCGATTGCGACGTCCGAAGCGCCCGATCGTCTCTCACGGCCTCCCATAGCGCCGACTTGTACTGCGGGTCGTGATCGGAGAGGTCCCGTGCGATAGTACTGAAAAGATTTTTCGGGTTGCGGTTCGCAACGTCGGTGCTGGAAAAGCAATATGAGGAGCCCAGCCGCTTTTGTCCGTCATACAGTCGAGCGATCGAATGAGCCACAGCAGACTTGCCCGATCCTGCGACCCCGGTCAGAAAGCAAACTCGCGGCGCATCTTCGTTGGGATCGTTGAGAATGTCACAAATTTCTCGCAGGAAGGACTCGCGCGTCCCTGGCAGGCATCCCTTCTCCCGCTCAAACCTAGCACCGCGCGCATACGGCATGTCGTTCAGGTCAATCAATTCCGCTGTGAATATTCCAGGTCTGTGAACTACGGAGCGCAATCTCAAAACATTGGACCTACCAGTGTGTTTCACGATATTCATCATGCGAACGACGGTGATACCGGTCTGCACTGCAACTCCCTCCACGAGTGCGGCTTTGAGTTCTCGGAACCTGTTCTCGTAACCAGTCATCTTTGTATCGATATCAGACAACGTGTATTTTGCCGTCCGAATCACTAGCTACAGAAGTCAGTGGTAGTCACAATGTAGCCAGTGGTGACCCACGGAAGTTATTTTCTTTGGCGTAATCAGCGATGAAGTACCCGCACTCCGTCACCTGCTGGATGAGAAGCGTAATAGTCTTGATGTGCCTTTCGATTGCCTTCAAGGGCTCGGCATCGTGAACGAACGTAAAGACGTCGCTCATCGTGCCTGCTAAGCGAATGATCCAGTCGTCGCGATTTTTCTGCCTTACGAGCACCTGTATGGAACGTCATCAGCGACCACCGACAGGACAAACATCAAGTAACAGACAGACCTGGTTCGCAGCTGATATGACAGACCAAGCCAGCGATGTATATGGGTGAACCTGTATGACATTCAGACCGGGAGGTAATCGAGACACTGAGCATGAAATACCTGTGCGATATCGGTCACAATCCTGTTAAAGAGCTCCATCCGCTGTAACAGAACGCCCCATGTGGTCTCAAATGTCTGTACCTCGGTTACGACGTTTGTGCCGGCATCGACCGTCGAACTGAGGAGCTCAACGGCTGCGGGGGTGGAACTGAGTGGGTTGACCGCTTCGGTCGCCCTAGTGAAGGCGTCTGTTGCTTGACGTTCGTCTGCATCAAGGTCCGCATGTGGCTCAGCAGCCAATGCAAACCTGATCGTGAGCCCCGGAAGATCGGACTCATCGGAGGTATCGTTGCGAAAAGTGTTTTCGAGCACTTTGATGGCAGAGCTCGCATCAGTAAAAATGACATTCGGGGTGCCTTCGTACCGCCATCCTTCAATCTTCCCAATACCCCTCCGATAGTATCTGAGAGACTTCCAGCTACTTTGTCACCTCCGATGCGGTGCTTCTGGTAAACCTTTACGACAAGGACGGAACGATCGTCCCCGTCACTGATAATATTCAGTTTCCAGGCGTAAAGAAGAGGACGTGTACCCACAAATAAAAAACATTATCCCAAGAGGTGAGATTCTTCTTCTCCTTTGCGCTCTTCATTGACCGCGAGGTATCGCCTATGGAAAATTGGACGTAGAATTGCCTTGCAGCCGGAATTTTGCGCTGCGTTTGAGTGCGAAGTTCGATGTCTGAAAGCAAGCTCACTCGCATGCGGTGGAAGATCCAGCGTGGTAACCCCACCTCTGATAGTGATTGTTTTTCGCCTAGAAACCGAGCTCAGCACATTCCCAACAAGACTATAGAGGTAATCAATATACGTACGTCACGGTGATACTTTGAGATGGATTGGCTGTATTCATGGTGTTATAGGTGAAGCTGGTGAATATACGATGACTGGGAAAGGGGTAGGTAGGTGGAATGAGATTGTTGGGAGGCGAAAAGCCAACACGCGGTTGCAATGCGGCCATATGGGCGCCAACTGGCAATACCATGGAAAGTCCGACTATCTACTTTTCACCACCTCAGTCCTCGGTCCGCAATCCCAACGCTCAATTACATAAACTGTTTCGTCTGGTATCGGTGGTCTGTCACAGTAGCTCAGATGCCTGCTATTTCCGCTTGTCAGGAAGCGAACAAATTGAAATTTACACGCTGTACTACCTGTGCTCTGACTCGCCTTGCAAGTTACAACTCAACGACACAGACCCCCTTGAAATTCAGATTATACTTCGCCTTGTCCACCGTCTTTTCGATTATCTTCTGGTCAGGCTGGCGCTAAATGAACTCGTAGACGTCTCCATCAATCCGTGTGATGGGAAACCTTACCTCTGGGCCATACGATCCATACCGCGTCATATCCCAGGAACTGTGCGAGATCCTTTGCATTCTCAACGAAAAAGATGTGCCAGAGCATCTTGAGGCAGCAAAATCTGTCGTTTGTTTGACGCCTTGCGTGAAGACCAAGTTTTCAACCGCCAGGAAACGACGTAATGGCACCGTAAAGATACATACCTTGAGCAACGCAGTGAAGGGATTGTACCCGTTCGGATCCACGATCACTTGAAAGCCGTCCTGGAGAGAGGGTATCTGGTGCTTGATTTGTTGCACTTAGAATCCACCCCGGCAGTCACGGACAATTTTCCAAGTTTGTGTCAGTATGTACATTGCAAGGGGTCGGTATGCGGAGACGTACGGGAACAACCGTATCTTTGTGGTAAAGTACCTTGAGCACCTCTGTGCTTGCGCTGCCCTTGAAGAGTGCCTCTCGAGGCACGGGATCACTTCGCGACACCCTTCGGTCGGTTGGAAATTGAATGGGGTATCCGCAGGCGGCCAGGTAGCAAGTCCTTGGCTGGTGGATGGTGTGATCAACCTATCGTGGTATGGCCAGCGTCAGGTGCATCGTGCCAGAGCGCGCGTCGAGCTATTCTCGAACCGCACAGGCGCGTTCGAAAAGTCGGTCTTGTTGATGCGGGGCCTATTCAGCATGCGACATCATGCGACATGCAACAGAATTTGAGTTTAGGTTTGGGTTCAGGAGTGGCCGGCGCAACTTGAACCGCGACCACGTGCCATTTCCTTGTCGAAACCATGCTGAGACAGACGCACGTAGAGTTAGTCAGCACCCTTAGAATTCAACCTCATCAAACAACTTGATTCCGAACTGCGATCACTGATTTGAAGTTCAGGGATGGGTTTCAATTATCGATTTTTTAGGTTTTCTTGTGCCGAATCTGTCAACCCCGCCTTTCTGGCGGGGTTGCCGGCGCAGTCGTATGCCTGACGTGGACATCACTGCCAACAATATCCACATACAGTACCAAAGGTTGACTTATGGCGGATCGTAGTTGCTCACAGACGACTTTGCCTGAAACGGGTTCAAGGTAGACGACGTCCGTTCGTAGCAGTGGACGTCTTTCAACCCTACTTCTCAAACAGGTTTACGCCATTGACTGTTTCAGTGTCGACGCTCTCCCATCCGATGCATTCAACGTAAGTTCTATCTTTGCACACACCCGTTTGCGAGCGATTCCACCACACTCTTTGTCCTCGCGGACAATCCGGCACATTTGATCTGCTCGGTTGGCTCGGCAAACACGACCAAGACGTCACCTGTTCCATTGCTCGACAATGTCATCTGCGGCCTCAAGGAACAAGATGTCAGACAATGGTTTTCGAGAGAATCTCTGTGTTTCCAAATTGGTGTAGAGTGCCCAAGACGCTACTTATGTCTATATGTTTGGATTTCTCGCAAAAGCAAAGCCCCTCCAACCCCCGCCTCCCCTCAGTGCAAACGGTGCACGTCCCACGCACATCATCATACACGATACACGGTACACCCAACCCCCACGCCCATGCTCATCGTCCCAAGACTCATCACCAAACTCACCCAGCTAGAGCACCACGATCATTCCCGCCCGCCACCCCAGCGCAATCCGCCCTGTAAATTCCGACACCGCACACTCGATCACGCCATCTATCCGCCCAGTAAGTTTCGGCACCGGAAGCGGGTTATGACATCTCAAACGATACTCACCATCCCACACGTACACATTCAGATCGTGGGGCTCATGAGGCCTCGCAACATCCAGATACCTTGGCGACAGGGTCCCGACGACCTGCTCCACAAAGCGCGGCGCAATCTCAGGGGGCATGTCGAGTGTCCCGTTGTCTTCCGGAAACAGTTCAGATGGGTACTGAGACGGGGGGATGGTAAACGCAACGACGTCGCGCTCGCCGCTCGAGTTGGGCGTAAACGCCCGCACGCCGCGGAGTCCAGACAACCCCAGACCCCACGCTGATACCCGCCGATCGGCGTGTGCGCTATCAAAGCCGAGTAATCTCACAGACAGTGAAGGCAGTGGCATCGTGTGCACTTGCACTTGGTAGTGATACGTCCCACCATGTTTCTCTTCCGCAAGCGCGCAGAGGGTGTAGACATTGCCGGATGGAAAACGGCTGTGGTGTACGCGGGAGAGAGACATTCGTCCGGTAAACGCCATACCCGGCATGGTATGCTGGAGGACGGGCAAGGGTTGTTCGCTTGAGAGTTCTGGCTTCAGAAATTGGAGGGGGATGGGATAGGCATCGACAGACTGGCGCCTGAGACACAGGATGTAGGGCCCACAGATGCGTAGGGCGAGGACGCGATTACTGAATGTCTGGGAAGTAACCTGCAGTATGACACCACGACTCAAAACCGGGGCACGATACTCACCACTTCGGTCGTTTCCTGATGTAGATGGATGCTCGATCGGCTCTTTGTTCGCCAGTCCACCACCTCGATCGTGCTGCCATAGAGCTCCATGAGAACGAGGCACGAATCCGCATCGATGCTCATGACATGGTTGCCATGCGTGTAGAAATACGCTACGTCACGGAAGGACAGCTTGGGCTCATCCGTGTCTAAGGTGGTCGAGGGCAAGGAGAGGGTAAAAATGTGCGCTCTGGGGATCAAGGCTACACATCAAACGTTGATTCACACACATGATGACATACCTGGTGCCTTTTTCAAAGACGACATAGAGGGTAGAATGGTCGGTCGTCATACTATACGTGACGAAACGCCAGCGAGCAAGCATCAGGCGCGCACACGGAAAATCTGGCGCCTCCGCAGACGACCCGAGTTTCGACATGTCCCATACGTACGCTGCCGTCGTATCATCCACAGAGAGAAGGAAGCGCTCCGATAGAAAGGAGAGCGCTTCCAAGCGACCTATTTTCCGCGTTTGTCCGGTGGGGAAGATGCGGTACTGGGCGTGCTCTCTGAACGTTTGAAACAACTTTTCAGTTTTGGATGCTCTCACGAGGAGACGCTCAGATTTCCAAGACGATAGTGCTGCGAATTCGCTTTGAGAACAGCTCAGAGGGTGTGTTTGCCGCATGCGGTCGTACACGGTGGTCCATAGACGAGGGTCATGAGTGAGTGCGAGAAAGTATTTGGATGTCTGACGAGAATAGGTCAAGTCCAAAGCAAGGGAATTTTGTATCATAATTGCCTTGCGTAGTGCAAAAATGCCCTCGGGGTCCATGAGGGAGAGGATTTGATGGTGCAGTTCCACCGGAAAACGGTTGAAATTCATTGTCGCCAGTTCCGGATCAACACCTCGTTGCACTGAGTAGGAGTGGAAGCGTCGATTGCAATAGATCTGAGACCCCTCACACGTTGACAGTGGAAGCCTTCGTCGATTGCAAGACGTCGAGGTAGAGAGGCACGCCCGTAAGTACTAAAAATAGACCAAACTCGTGCTTGCTATTTTAGGCAGGGATAAACATAGCCTGAGTTCGCTCATCTGGATCAAGCCAGTCCGGCGTCGAGCTAGAGGCCATGTGTTTACTAAGAACTGCTCGATGCTGGATATCGGATGCCGAGGATGTCAGGTACCAGACAGAGAATGGCGTCCTCATTGTCACGCTCCGCAAAAGTGCCCGGTGTAACGGCCGCTATCCGGGTATAAACCTCGCCGAGTCGCAGCACAGTCTCTGGGGAGGCAACCGACTTTCTCTCAGTTCACTGAATATTTGCGTCGATTGTATTTCGAGTGTGGGCGTGATACTTAAAGTGACATCAACAGAGTGAGTCAGCACCTTTAGAATTCAACCTCATCAAACAACGTCCTAAACTGTACACCGATGAAGTTCAGGGATCATGGGGTCCAACTTTTTATGTTTCCCCCGCCGCATCTGTGAACCCCACCACAACTCCGGCGGGCGCAGTCGTGTGCCTGACACGGACACAGATTTTTTCGCCCAAGTCTCAGATCAAATAGTTGCATCCCTCTTTGATCGGATATCAGACGTCGGTGTATCTGACGAAGACTTTGGGCAGTACATGGTTTGATTCGTAAGGTGGGTTAGTAAGATGCCGACGTGCCACGCTCACATGGATTCGATTACCCTATCGGAAGTACCCACCCATCAAAAGTTCTCGTCCTGTAGACATCGTTGCTCATGCCCGTTCACGAGACCGTCTCGCGACGCGCGTTGTCTGTAACATACAGAATATCCGAGATGCGACAGATCGCTGTCATGCCACGAGCACGACGAGGAACGAACTCGATGGATGAGGTTTCCCAGCATGTGGAATCGCGGATGAGATCGGCAAGTTCAACCCGGTGTCTAAAACAGATCTTTCCACGGACAGGTGTATATAAAAACTTCGAAGAAACAGATCCACTCCATCAGCATGTCTCTCTGCAGCAAGTGTATCTCAGGTACGAACCATCACGCGTGTTCGTCAATCGAAGAATCGCTGATCGATGAGATTTGATCATACAATGATAGGCGTTCGTCACGAGGGTACCCCCGAGGGTATGTATACGATCAGAATCACACGTTCACAGCGCTCGATCTCACGTCTTTTTTGTCACAGGTAAAGTCGAGGTCATCAACGGCGTCAAGACCTACGTCGCAACGCCGACCGTCGATTACCCCAAGGACAAGGCTATCCTCTTCTTGCCCGACGTCTTTGGTATCGAGCTCATCAACGCCCAGGTGTGTCATACCTTTCACATATCCATACCCGGTGCCGAAGGTTAACTTGTGATGAATCGTAGTTGCTCGCTGATGACTTTGCCCGAAATGGGTTCAAGGTAAGTAGACGACGTCTCTACATGGCAGTGGCCGTCTCTCAACCCTATTTCCTTAACAGGTCTACGTCATCGACTATTTCAACGGCGACGCTCTCCCACCTGATGCACTCGACGTGAGTTCTATCTTCGCACATGCCCATTGCAACCGTTTCACCACACCCTTTTCGTCCTCGCGGACAGTCCGGCACATTTGACTTGCGCGGTTGGCTCAGCAAACATGGCCAAGACATCACTCGTCCATCGCTTGACAATGTCATCCGCGCTCTCAAGGAACAAGGCGTGACTCAGTTTGCTGCCACGGGTTACTGCTTCGGTGGTGAGTCTCTGCAAGAGATTAGAGTCGCGAAGCGAGTGAACCCGTACGCCGTCATCAGGTCGCTACACTTTTGATCTCGCGTTCGACAAGGTCATCAAGGTCGCTGCCGTCGCACACCCTTCTCTCCTCAAAGTTCCCGAGGACCTCGAGGTCGGTTGTTTTCCGTTATGCGTATATCCGTGCACCCGTCATCCTCATCGTGCCCATCTCGACAGGAGTTCAAAAAGTCGGGTGTCCCCCTCTTGATCAACTCTTGCGAGACGGACCCGGTGTTCGCTCTCGATTCCCAGGATAAAGCAGATGAGATCCTCGGCGGTGGTGCCAAAACCTCGGAACTGTACCGGAGGGAGTATTTTGCAGGCTGCCAACACGGCTTCGCTGTCCGTGGAGACCTGAGCAAACCCGAGGTCAAGGCTGGAAAGGAGGGTGCGTTCAAGGCGACCGTCGAGTTCTTCTTGAAGCACTTGTAACCTATTGTTATGTATCTTGACCCAACACTTGTACGATATCCATATGCGGAAAAAGATTGCAGATCTACGACAGGAGCGAGCTCGTGAGCTTCTGTCACAGATCTAGGTCGTCGTGACAGTTGCGTCCAAGAATGTGATATCGTCGGTTGCGCGCCAGCAGCGCTTTTCCCTTAGTCCTACGTCGTTCAACGTGCTGGTATATTAACCAGCCAACACCGCTCTCTCCGCTTCTTCCCTTCTCCCACGCGCGCTCTCGGTCGTCGATCCTCCACCTTCTCACACCCACCTACCCCCAAGGTCATCCCCACACATTCATATCGTGCGGCACGGCGACACCACTTACCATCCAGACACCTTAGCGATGGGACCGCGACGACCTGCTCCACAAAGCGCGGCGCAATCTCAGGCGGGACGTCGAGCGTCCCGCTGTCTGCCGGAAACAGTTCAGATGGGTGCCGAGACGAGGGTGGTGAACGCAACGACGTGGCGCTCGCCACTCGTCTTGGCCTGAACACCCGCACGCCGCGGAGTCCAGACGACCCACGCAGATACTCGCCGATCGGCGTGTGCGCCATCAATGCCGAGCAGTTTGACAGACAACGAAGGCAGGGGCGTCGTGTGCACTTGGATTTGATAGTGATGCGTCCCACGATGTTTCTCTTCGGCAAGCGCGCAGAGGGTGTAGACGTCACCGGATGGAAAACGGTTGTGGGGTACGCGGGAGAGACATTCGTGCAGTGAATACCGTGCCCGTTATGGTATGCTGGAGGACGGGCAAAGGCTTGAGAGTCCCGGATTCAGGAATTGGAAGGGGATTGTCTAGGCATCGACAGACTGGTGCCTGAGTCACAGGATGTAGGGTTCACAGATGCGTAGGGCGAGGACGCGATTACTGAATGGCTGGGAAGCAACAGGCACTTTGGTCGTTTTCTGATGTAGATGGATGCTCGATCGGCTCTCTGTTCGCCAGTCCACGACCTCGATCGTGCTGCCATAGAGCTCCACGAGAACGAGCCGCATCAATGCTCATGACATGGTTGCCATGCGTGTAGAACTTGAAACATGCTACGTCACGGAAGGACAGCTTGGGCTCATCCGTGGCCAACATGGTCGAGGGCAAGGAGAGAGTAACTTAGATGAGCGTTCTGGGAGATCAAGGCTATGCATCAAACGTTGATTCACACACATGATGACATACCTGGCTGGTGCCTTTTTCAAGGACGACATAGAGGTAGGATGGTCGATCGTCATATTATAGGTGACGAAATGTCGGCGAGCAAGCGTCAGGCGCGCACGCGAAAGAGCGCACCTCCGCAGCAGAGCGCTGCCAAGTGACCCATTTTCCGCGTTTGTCCGGCGGGGAAGATGCGGTGCTGGGACAGTGTTCTCTGAATGTTTGAAACAACTTTTCGGTTTTGGCTGCTCTCACGAGGAGACCGCCGGAAAACAGTTGAGGTTCATTGTCGCCACTTTAGGATCAACACCTGGTTGCATTGAGTAGGAGCTTTGTCGATTGCAAGACGTCGAGGTAGAGAGGTCCCGGGCCAGACTCGAATGATCGTATGGTCCTGAGGTAGACTCGTGTAGTTTGCTATTTTAGACAAGGATAAACACGGTCCGTCCGCTCGTCTTCTGTAGACCAAGTCAGCCCCGGTGTCGAACGAGTGGTGTTACTAAGAAAGCACTGGATGCTGGATGCCGAGGATGTTACTAGGTGCCAGATGGAGAATGGCGTCGTCACGCTCCGCAAGAGTGCCCGGTGTAACGGCCGCTATCCGTACGATATAAACCAGTATAAACCTCGCAACGCAGGCTCTATAAGGAGGTGTTGGAATAATCTCTCACGCTGAATATTTGTATGTCGAGCAGTGTGGGCGTGACATCAACAGAGTTAGTCAGCACCTTTACTTAGAATTCAACCTCATCAGGAACTGCACACTGACGAAGTTCAGGGGTGGGATTCAGCTCTTTATGTTTCCTCTGCCGCATCCATCAACCACACCGCAGTTCTGGTGGGCGCAGTCAAGTTCCTGACACGGACATAATTGCCAACTGATTTTGAAAAGCGCAAGTCTCAGATCAAATCATTGCACCCCTCCTTGATCGGATATCAGACTCGTCAGTGCACCTGACGAAGACTTTGCGCAGTATGTACATGATTTGATTCGTAAGGTGAGTTAGTAAGATGCCGACACCGTATGGGCCAACGCGTTCACATGGTTCGATGGATGATGTTGCTCAGCATGACCGACAAGTTCAACCCGGTGTCTAAACAGATCTTTCCAAGGACAGGTGTATGATATAAATCCCTCAAAGAAACCGACTGACCCCATCAGTATGTCTCTCTGCAGCAAGTGTATCTCAGGTACGAACCATCACGCGTGCTCGTCAATCGAAGAATCGCTGATCGATGAGACCTGATCATACAATGATAGGCGTTCGTCACGAGGGTACCCCCGAGGGTATGTATACGATCAGAATCGCACGTTCACAGCGCCCGATCCCACATCTTTTTCGTCACAGGCAAAGTCGAGGTCATCAACGGCGTCAAGACCTACGTCGCAACGCCGACCGTCGATTACCCCAAGGACAAGGCTATCCTCTTCTTGCCCGACGTCTTTGGTATCGAGCACATCAACACCCAGGTGTGTCATACCTTTCACATATCCATACCCGGTGCCGAAGGTTGACTTGTGTTAAATCGCAGTTGCTCGCAGACGACTTTGCCCGAAACGGGTTCAAGGTAGACGTCGTCCGTTCATAGCGGTGGCCGTCTCTCAACCCTATTTCCTACACAGGTCTACGCCATTGACTACTTCAACGGTGACGTTGTCCCAGCCGATGCATTCCACGTGGGTTCTATCTTCACACATGCCCGTTCGCAACTTGTGAAGCGATTCACCACACTGATAGTCCGGCACATTTGACCTGCGCGGTTGGTTCAGCAAACACGGCCAAGACGTCACCCGTCCATTGCTCGACAATGTCATCCGCGCTCTCAAGGAACAAGGCGTGACTCAGTTTGCTGCCACAGGCTACTGCTTCGGTGGTGAGTCTCCGCAATGTTAAAGCCACGGAGCGAATGAACCCGTTTGCTGAGGGGGACCTGCATGCCGTCACCAGGTCGCTACACCTTTGATCTCGCGTTCGACAAGGTCATCAAGGTCGCTGCCGTCGCACACCCTTCTCTTCTCACCGTTCCCGAGGACCTCGAGGTCGGTCGTCTTCCGTTATGCGTATATCCGTGCACCCGTCATCCTCATCGTGCCCATCCCGACAGGAGTTCAAAAAGTCGGGTGTCCCCCTTTTGATCAACTCTTGCGAGACGGACGAAATGTTCCCTCTCGATGCCCAGGCTAAAGCGGATGAGATCCTCGGCGGTGGCGCTCAGACCTCGGAACTGTATCGGAGGGAGTACTTTGCAGGCTGCCAGCACGGTTTCGCTGTCCGTGGAGACCTGACCATACCTGAGGTCAAGGCTGGAAAGGAGGGTGCGTTCAAGGCGACCGTCGAGTTCTTCTTGAAGCATTTGTAAACCTATTATTATGTATCTCGACCCAATACTTGTATGATGTCCTTTTGCGAAAGGTGGCAGGCTCGTGAGCTTCTGTCACAGATCTAGGCCTTCGTGACGGCTGCGTCCAAGACGTCACCGATCGCGCGCCAGAGCTTCTCCCTTAGTCCTACGCCGTTCCACGGGCTGGTATACCAACAACGTTCTCTCCGCTCGTGCTGTCTTTCCATAGAGGCGGACGGCATTGAGGGTAGAAATGTCGATGGTCATACTGTAGGTGACGAAGTGCCATCGAGCAAGCGTCAGGCGCGCACACGGAAAAGCTGGCCCCTCCGTATACGACCCAAGTTTCGACATGTCTCATAGTACACCGTCGTCGTATCGTCCACGGAAACGCTCTGATAGAAAGGAGAGCGCTGCCAAGTGACCCTATTTTCTGCGTTTGTTCGGCGGGGAAGATGCGGTGCTGGGCGTGCTCCCCGAACATTCGGTTTTGGATGCTCTCACGAGGAGATGTTCAGATTTCTAAGACGTCCAGGTATAAACT
Organism: Hortiboletus campestris; assembly: GCA_038090935.1. Classification (NCBI taxonomy): domain Eukaryota; kingdom Fungi; phylum Basidiomycota; class Agaricomycetes; order Boletales; family Boletaceae; genus Hortiboletus; species Hortiboletus campestris. The sequence continues at coordinate 13,770 of JBBPNN010000122.1, forward strand.
TCGCAACGCAGTCTCTGGGGGGTAAGGAAGTGTTGGAATGACGTTGCAACCGACTTTCTCTCACGACATATGCCGCTTATTACTCGGTACTCGGTGGTGGGTTAGTGTGTGAGGGAGGGGCCCACCTGGGCTGTCGGGCCCGTTTGGTGTGCCCGTCAGGCACCTCTCTCCTAAGATCGGGGTCGTGTACAATACGCGCAGGGACGGGCAAAGAGGCGGGATCGGGTGTGGTTTCGAGCCTGCGAAAGCTCTCGTCAGGGGGCTACCGCTACCCCAACTACTGTCCTTCCAGGTTTAGGGAATTACCATTGTAGCACTCATTGGGAGTAGGCTAGAGCAGTGACCAAAAGAATGGTATGCAAGAACGACCCAACGAGCGGTTGGTGGCTTAAAATTGGGAGAAGGCGGGTGGGGAGAAGGAGGTTTCTTCTCGGCGAGGTGCCATTAGTGACCTACTAGTATAAGAGGTATGACCCCACAAGCCAGCCGGGTCGAACGGGTTTCCTAGTCGACGGCACTTCTTCGTTCCTGTGCGGTACCATGCGGAGATCTGGGGTCCGCATGGACTCCTGTCCCCCGCCATGCCCAGAGGCATTCGATAAACACTAAACAATGAATATTTGTACAGGGGCTAAGTTGCGACACACCAAGAGACGTTGCAAGCCTGAGCAGAGTAAATCTCGAGTGTGAGCGTGACATCTTAGTCAGCACCATTAGAATTTGACCTCAGAGTCAAACACTGACAACCGTACACCGATGAAGTTCAGGCCTGATGGGATTCAACTCTTTATGTTTCCTCTGCCGCATCTGTCAATCCCACCGCAGTTCCGGTCACCCTGTGGGCGGAGTCAAGTGCTTGACACGGACTCATCTACCAACTGACTTTGAAAAGCGCAATCCTCAGATCAAACCGTCCTTGATCGGATATCTGACTCGTCAGTGCATTTGACGAAGACTTTGGGAAGTATGTCATTTGATTCCTAAGGTGAGTTAGTAAGATGCCGACGCCGCATGGGCCAACGCGTTCACAGGGATCCAATTACCCTATCGGAAATACCCATCTATCAAGAGCACTCGTCCTGTCGACACCGTTCCTCTATGCGGGCTCGCGACCCGGGTTGTTTGTAACATGCAGACTATCCAAGATGCGACAGAGTCGCTGTCATGTCATGAGCGCGACGAGAAACGAATACGGTGGATGGTGTTGCGCAGCATGATCGGCAAGTTCAACCCGGTGTCTAAAACAGACCCTTCCACGGACTGGTGTATATAAACCCTCGAAAAAATCGACCCACCCTATCAACATGTCTCTCTGCAGCAAGTGTGTCTCAGGTACGAACTATCACGCGTGCTTGTCAATCGAGGAATCGCTGATCGACGAGTTCTGGTCATACAATGACAGGCGTTCGTCACGGGGTACCCCCGAGGGTATGTATACAATCAGAATCGCACGTTCACGGCGCTCGATCTTACGTCTTTTTCGTCGCAGGCAAAGTCGAGGTCATCAATGGCGTCAAGACCTACGTCGCGACGCCATCCGTCGATTACCCCAAGGATAAGGCTATCCTCTTCTTACTCGACTTCTTTGGTATCGAGCTCATCAACGCTCAGGTGTGTCATACTTTTTACATATCCATACCCGGTGCCGAAGGTTGACTTGTGATGAATCGTAGTTGCTCGCAGACGACTTTGCCCGAAATGGGTTCAAGGTAGACGACGTCCGTTCATAGCGGTGGCCGCCTTTCGACCTTATTTTTCAAACAGGTCTACGCCATCGACTACTTCGACGGCGACCCTCTCCCACCTGAGACATTCAACGTAAGTTCTATCTCCGCACATGCCCGTTTGCAAGCCATTCACCATTTTCGTCCTCGCGGACAGTCTGGTACAGTTCACCTGTCGCTTGGCTCCCTAGACACGGCCAAGATGTCACCCGTCCATTGCTCGACAATGTCATCAGTGCTCTCAAGGAACAAGGCGTGACTCAGTTTGCTGCCACAGGCTACTGCTTTGGTGGTGAGTCTCTGCAATGTTAAAGCCACGGAGCGAATGAACCCGTTTGCTGTGGGGTACCTGCACGCACGCCATCGCTAGGTCGTTACACCTTTGATCTCGCATTCGACAAGGTCATCAAGGTCGCTGCCGTCGCCCATCCTTCTCTCCTCAAAGTGCCCGAGGACCTCGAGGTCAGTTGTTTTCCGTTATGCGTATGTCCGTGCACCCATCACCCTCATCGCGCCGATCTCGATAGGAGTTCAAAAAGACGGGCGTTCCCCTCTTGATCAACTCTTGCGAGACGGACGAAATGTTCCCTCTCGATGCCCAGGCTAAAGCGGATGAGATCCTCGGCGGTGGCGCTCAGACCTCGGAACTGTACAGGAGGGAGTACTTTGCAGGCTGCGAGCACAGTTTCGCTGTCCGTGGAGACATGAGCAAACCCGAGGTCAAGGCTGGAAAGGAGGGTGCGTTCAAGGCGACCGTCGAGTTCTTCTTGAAGCACTTGTAACCTATTGTTATGTACCTCGACCCAACACCTGTATCATATCCGTGAGGAAAAGGAATGCTTATACGCGGATGGAGGGGAATACAATATTTGGATTCGTGAGCGTGAGCAAACCAAGATTGACTCGTACATAGATAATTGACATAACTTGCTTCACTGTTCTCTCATCAGTGGTGGAAAAGCCTCAGAGACGTATGACAGAACACGATCCCGTGTTCATCCGCCGCCCTGATACACTCAGCATCCATCACACTTCCGCTCGGCGCAGCGAGGTACCTCACACCGCTCTTCCTTGCCCGGTGGACATTATCGGCAAACGGGAAGAACGCATCGCTCGAACACGCCACCCCATCTAATTCGGCCGCCCACGCCTTCCGCTCCTCCTCGGTCAACGCCGCAGGCACGGTCTCGAACTGGGCTTCCCACTGCTCTTTTTCACCACCTTCAAGAATCTCCCCGCTCACGAACAGGTCGATCGCGTTCGCCTTTTCGGCGCGCTTGACGCCTTTCTTGAACGGGAGCGCGAGGACCCGCGGGTGGTGGCGGAGCCACCACAGGTCAGCTTTACCCCCAGCGAGCCGGGTACAGTGGATGCGAGACTGTTGACCCGCACCCAGACCGACGATGGCACCGTTTTTAGCATACGCGACACTGTTGGACTGGGTGTATTTCAGTGCGAGCGTGGCGACGAGCAGATCTATCAAGGCTTGGGAGGGGAGCTGTGTTGTCGTGCTGGTCAATGACGCGTGTAACATGCGGGATGTGATGGACTTGCCTCTTTGTTCTCGGTGACAATGTTGGCAAAGAGCGCCGCGTCGATCTTGGCGTCATTTCTACGTTGTTGCAAGTTGATGCCGTATACTTGACGCGTTTCGACTTCGGGAGGCGTGAAGGTGGGGTCCATCTGTCCGCAGGATTAGCAACGTCCGAGGGGATGAAGATGGAGAGGTGAGATCACCTCGAGGACACAGTACTTTCCCGCCTTCTTCTTCTTCAGCGCGTCGAGCGCTTCCGGTGCGTATCCGGGGGCGATCACACCATCGGAAACCTCTCTGGAGATGATCTTTGCGGTAGCGAGGTCGCATGGAGCAGACAGGGCAATGAAATCACCAAACGAGGACATCCGATCCGCACCTAGTCACGTACGGTCAGACTGTGTCCTTTCCTATTTGAGAGACTGACCTCGTGCTCGGGCGTATGCACAAGCCAGTGCCGTAAGAGGCTCTTTCAGGTCTTCGACTCCATAGACCTGTTTTTCTGTCTCGTCCAGCTCGAGACCCACTGCAGCACCGGCAGGGGAAACATGCTTGAACGAAGCAGCTGCAGGGAGGTTGAGTGCCTCCTGGAGCTCCTTTACCAACGCATACGAGTTGAGCGCATCCAGGAGATTAATGTACCCAGGCGATCCACATAAAACTGCGTCGACGAACGTGAGACATGTACCGAGAGCCGGGTAAGAAGAGAATCACACACCCTTGAAAGGCAATTCACCCTCGGCCACGAACGCTTGCGCCGGTTTTTGATGCGGGTTGGCGCCGTACCGCAGCACCATCCTCTGCAACGGGTGACTCTCGGGAGACGACGCATACTGCTCTCTAAAGTAGCCACTGATCGCATCGTCGTACTTGGCGGTCATCTCGAACGCCTTGAGGGCAAGACGGTTCCGCAGCGCTTGACTCACGTCCCCGTTTTTCCAATCGTTCAGGAACGCGTCGTAATCCGCCGGATCGGACAACACACACACCCGCCCATGGTTCTTTGCCGCTGCTCTGAGAAGGGTGACACCTCCGATATCGATCTCCTCGACGGCGTCCGCGAGCGTGCAGCCGGGTTTCGAGATGGTGGCGGAAAAGGGATAGAGGTTGCAGACGACGATGGCGATCTTGGAGATGGATTGGTCTGCGAGGTCGCGCTCGTCCGACGGGAGCGCACGGGCGAGAATGCCTTGCAAAGTGTATCTCAGACATCGACCGACCACGGGAGAAAACGGTTACCTCCGTGGACGGCAGGGTGAAGCGTCTTGACGCGTCCGCCTAGCATCTCGGGCGCCTTGGTGATGCTGGAGACATCCCTGGAACACACGTTTAGAACAAGTATGGAGGTGATGGGAGTAAGGACGTGCTCGACGTTGATGTTTGCTTCCCTGATCTTTTTTGCGGTGCCTCCCGAACCGAGGAGTCGGACACCCGCTGCACTAAGGCCCTCTGCGAGTTTGACCAGCCCAGATTTGTCGTAGACGGACAACAATGCTTTCACGGACAGTCAACGAGATGATTCACGATATCAATGAAGCCTACCAATGGGCTCGGACATGGTCGGTGGTCAAGAGATCGCAGAAAGCACAAGCAAAGACTTGATATTACTGTAAATCTAACCTCAAGTTGCTTATCTTGGAAGATCAGCCTGCGAATGTGGCGACATCGAGCTACGAGTGAATGCGAAGAAGAAAACAACAACACAGCGGCCCAAAGGTACATCTCGACTACAAACGAAAGGGAAACGTCGTCAATATACCAGTGCGATCTCACCCATCTCACCGACCCTGTACACCCGCCTGCGCAACCTTTCCCTGTGGCATCTGCGGGTGCCCAGGTTGCATCCCCGACGTCTGACCGTTGGGCACGCGTCCCATCGCACCCGCAGCCCAAGCAGCGTATTGAGCTGGCAACCTGCCACCATAGCTAATCGGGTATGGATACATTGCATACTGTGCTATCATTTGCTGCTGGCCATCCATCACCTGACCTTGAGTACCCAGGTTCTGTTGTTGATTCTGTGGTATATGTGTCGCGACCTGTTGATGCGGGTTTCCTTGTGCAGTCATGGGTCGGAACTGCGGGAAGTTGTACTGCGCTGGGATGGCGGGATGTTGAGCAGCTTGGGTCATTTGCGTTGGTAGCTGGCTCTGGGCTTGGACTTGGGCTGCCTGACTCATCCTTTGTAGATGTTGCATCTGGGCATAGTACTGATTTATATTTGGATGTGCAGGTTGTGTCTGAGGAGATGGCGCTTGTAGGGGGTGAGGCTGCGTAGTCGTTGGCTGGGGTGGTTGAGGAGCTTGGGTGGAATAACCGAGCTGCGGTGTAGAAGGTTTGGACTGAGCACCAGGTGCCACCTGGACGAAGTGGACTCCGCCAGGATTTGCACGTAAATCAGGCGTGGAAAGCTGCGAACCGGCGGCGAGAGGGGAAGAATGTGGATGAGGAGCTTGTGATGAGGGTGGACGAGGAGACTGCGTATAGGCCCGCTGTGCAGGAGAACCGGCAGCCATTGGTGTACCGACAGGGTGTTGTTGATATGACGTATTTGGGGGGGCGGGTGAGCGAGTATGCACAGGAGGTGATCTTATCGGCGGCTGAGTCTGAAGTTGATTAACAATAGGATGGGGAGCGGGAGTTGCAGTTGAGCGCGGGTTCTCGGGTGTGTTTGGGTACGGACTTCCAACAGGCTCCTTCTTGACTTGTCTTGGCTTTGAGGTATTAGTAGGAGGTTGTGGAGTAGGAGCGGATGCTTGGGTAGTGACGGTATGTGGAGGTTGAGCAGTGGTAGGTTGAGTGGTAGGTGCAGGGGTTGAACGGTTAGGTGGGTTTGCGATAGCCTTTGCCAGCATTGCTTGGGCCTCTGCCTGGCGTTTTTCTCTCACTCGTTTCATAACGTCCAATATTGGGTAACTGACGTCGCGAATTCATCAAGTCGCCCAGGAACATCTTATAAACGACATACCTCGGGACGTGTGAACGGTTCAATCTTGGGTTCATGAATTGTATAATCTTGGCACGTCTTGCCTTCTCTGACTCATCCTCCTCCTGTGTGATCGCAGCAATTTTCCGCTTCAAGGATACTGGAATAGATGGTGTAGATACCCTGAATGTGTGATTGGCGATGCGAGTGAGGTGGGGATCAGGATCCAGACAAAGAGGAGAAGATGTATGCAACTAGAGGAACCAGGTTAGTTCGGCAGAGCATTAGCATTAAAGGGACGATGCATACCAAGATCTGTGCTTCCATCTCGAGTACCTGGGGGTCGGCGAGTTTGGAACCAGTCCGTTGATTCATCAGACATAGGTCTGCCCATAGGGTTTCATCATTGGGATGAAGCGTCACACGACTCCTCTCGGGTTTCTCTAGTGGTGGGTCCTTTGCTCTCTTCGGGCGATAGTCAAGAAGCTCAACCAACATGCAACCTGGTGACAAGAACTCGAGTCGTCCAGGCAGGATCGTTCTGATTGTCATGACGTACCGTCATAGAAAGGCACATGGGCTGAATCAAACAGTTCAAGATAGTCCACTGGTATGCGGTGTGCTCGTACGTCATCCAACAAGGACTAGGAATGATGCATGTTGAGTGGCGATGAAGCACCGAGTCAATCCGGGCTTACCGCAACAGGGTTGTTATAGAGAAACTTTGGGCCATTGTTGAGTGTCCAGTATTCCGGATAGAGGTGGATGGAGAAAGATGGTGGATCGGACTCATACTTGTCTAGTAGCTGTTCTGCGGAGCGCGTGATATTGTAGCCCGCCATGCCGGCGTCCAAGTCGTCGTCGTCGTGAAAGCCGAGCTGCAAAGAGCAACAGCTTCAAGTTTCCCTGTACACAGCACGCCTGTAAACTTTGAAGGTAAATAACGGCGAGCAACGAACGCTCGGCGATGGACGCGCTAATTAACCTGGACAACGACCGGATGCACATTCGTGTAGTTTACGTAAGCAACATTGGTGTTAGCACTCGTGGGAATATTATTGGCTTGGTTCGAAGATATGCAAGGCCAACTTGAAGAGGCCAGTCTCATAAAACGTATGTGGTAGAACTCGGAACTGACGGTCGTAGTAGTTGCTGCCATTCCTGAGGGATAGAAACCCTTCAGTGCGCCAAATAGCACTGTCCAACCTTCTTGGCCAGACCCCAAAAGGATCCCCATATCGGAGTATCTTCCTCCAAGGACTCCAGGGAAGGGGTTTGCAAAAACCCCAAGAGACGGATATCATCCGCGATTTGAAGCTGCTCTGTCGAGACCAGCTGGTTTGAGCTCCATTACGCTAGTTAGAACCTTCGCATGACCCTGATGACAGGCTATCGCGCACGATGCTTTTCGTGCACTCGTGAATCTCTCGGATTCACCACTTCTTGTCCCTTTTTTATCCGAACCATCCTTCCTTGAATTTGTAGTATCGTATATTTTGGTACGTCACTCCCCCCTTCCTTGGCTTCGCGGATCTCCATCATTATTCGCAGAATCCGGATGCAATTCTCGCAGATCTGGCATCGATGCTTTTGTCAAATCTCACCAGCTCATTATCGGCATGTGCTGCTCTGTTATCTCTGCAGATCCCTGTCACCCCGTTGACCTCAACTACCCCTATTTCATACCATCCGATACAATCAAGGTCAGGCACGTGTTCTTCCCCTGTGCCGTACCCTACGATAGACCCACGACAAGTCCATGCGTTGCCACTTCTTCTCGAGGCGTTCGTCCAAGGAGCATCCTTGGATTCCAATCCAAACGCAGAGCGAATACGAAAAGGAGATCTCCATTTCTTATCTAGCGTGTTTGCTAATATCAGTGCAGTAAGTGATTGTATGGAATAATCATTTCCTGTGCCGCCACCGTCTCATACAATCCTTGCATTATTACAGTCACCTGCTGGAAGGCTCTTCTTTGTAACCCCGAGGCCCGGCGATGCGATGGGGCCTGAGAGTGCACTCGAATATCCACTTTCCAAGATTGTCCTATTCACTGAACATAAAGATACGATTAGGAGAGGTGGCGTAGCTTATACGATAAAGTGAGTTTGACGGTCGACCCTAGTTCTAGCTAACACACTTTCGTCGTCACTAGGAATTGCGCTTTTCATTCCTCCGCACATCAGGCTATATTGTCTCCCGATATGGATGAAGTCGCTGTACCGCCATCCACTATAGTTGCACCAGGCATCGATTCATTGCCATATATTCTGCTTCCGCTGGCTGGTCCAGAAGAACTGGATCTTGAGGTGAGGTTTCACGCCGCGTATGTAGGTTCATGTCGCTCCTCCTCATTATTCATTTCCAGGATCAAGAAAAACTACCCCCTGCTTTGCAGTTTCTACCTCCGACAAAGAAGAGGGAGCCAGATTCAGTACTGCGCCTGACCCATGTCGAAACACTTCTCTTGTTATGCTCGACACGTTGGGGTCGCGATTTCTTGCGAGCGAACGGGGTGTACGAAATCATCCGCGCAGCACACTTGGAGGAAACTGTTGACAAGGTATGCCGTGATCTTCTGCACAGTGAGACTATTCCTGAGTGTCACGCGTGGTCAAGGTGTCCGAACACATCGAACGTTTAGTGCAACTCTTAAAGGGCGCAGAGGGTCCCGAGACTGCCAACAACCGAATCGTCTCGACGGCTACTTCAGTGGGGGGGCATGAAGACTCCGACGACGAAGACAATAAAATTGAAGAAGTTTAGAAATATATCGAGTACATGTTCCAAATCACATTGGCTTTACGCATCATCAGAATTTAAGACTCGATCTCAAAGAGTCTTTTCTCTACAACCCAGACACCATACATGCCTGTCGGCAGTCCGACGCAAAACTCACCGTCCGAGGTGGAGCGTGCGCAATGTCAAAGTTATATAGATGTGTGCCCCACGAGTGAGTCAACAGCCTCAGGGATCGAGTCAGGAGTTCTCAGAAGATTTTTCACGGTGATAAATAGCTACGTACGATGTTACCACATCCAGGCACCTAACGAATGCAAGTCAGTCTGGATTTTCTTCTCTCAATCCGAAATCGCCAAGCGAGAATTTCCAATGATTGATTGGATATTTGGATTGGATCCGAATGTGCAGTCCTCCATGGTGGAAGCTGAACCTCGACTGCTGGGTGGCTTCAGGCAAGCCTAGACGTCGTTCCCATCAGAATCCCACCTGGCTCACGTTACGGTTATCACCAGACGCCACGGACTGATGGACACCTGCCAGTGGATCTTGATCAGGCCGCGTCATGGATCCTGTGCTCCCTATCACGGTAGGCCTCGCTTCAGCGCGACCGACTAGGACAACTTCAGGCTAGACTCTCAACCCTGATTCTTCTCTGACTCAGTGAGTAAGCGGCATAGTGCAGTACTCGATTACTCACTGCCCACCTTGGACGTCGACCTCCCACCTGAGCGCTGCGAATCAAACCGTGACCAGGGAGCCAGCGTGACCTTCAAGTTACGGTCCCTTACGACAGCTAGTTGCCGACCCGGGCTGCGCACACACACCCTATCTCCAGGCTGCCTCCTCATTAGGGAAATGCCTCGACGGAAATTCCATCCCAGGTGAACGAAGGGAAAAAAATTATGATCGGTAACGTAACGTGGAAACCACAGGGCTATCGCAAGGGCGGAAAATAAGAGCAAGTCGACACGTCCCCTACAAATTGGAAGGAGGCTGCTGCTTGCACGCACCTCACTTGCCGTCCGGCACGACCTCGACATCACAATTTTTTTCATTCCCCTAAAACAGCCTCACCTCACTCCCTTCGCAGTGTCCATTCTGGACCATGGCCGTTGGCAAAGTCCCGAGGCCATTGCACGCTCCAAGGCTTTGTAGCATTTAATTTTCCGGTATGGAGCACGGTCTGGATCACCTGACACATACGACATCCCGATACGACGCATACTAGCCCTAGTTTGTCAAAAGCGAAAATAAAAAATTAACCAATCCGATGACAACCGCACTGCGGCCTCTCCACACGAATTCATCTGCGGTAGCCAACTACTTGAAGAGGATGCAGTGTCCCGTCAGTTTCCGATTGTCCAGTGGAGCGCCAGAATCTCGACTGAGCGGATATTGAATTGCCGGGCCATACGGACTTCCAGAAGTTCTCCAAGGTACATGCATGTGCGATGGGAGTTGGATGGCGAAGCACCATCGAACTCCACCCGATCGTTGCGTCCCGATATGACCTTGCTGGCGGCTGCCCTTGTGGACGAGGCATTCATAACTGCTCCTAACAGGCAAGAAGCAATACGCGTCCACTTTCGCTTGTTGCGCGCAGCACGCCGCGCCGTTTCTTGACTGTTAGTGAGTAAAAAACACTAGGCAGAAGGCGCGTACAACTGCACTTCGAGTTCATAAATAGCCTTGTGCTCTGCTAACAGCGTCCGCGGCGCCAGGTAATCATATGCTACAAACAAAATAGAGCTAACTCGCCGCTTCTGCGTGCCATGGCGACTTGCCGCGCCCGGGCCTCCCAGGTACATACAGGCCGAAAGAACGGCGCGGCGGCAGCGAGTAACAATCAAGGCAAGGATCATTTTGCGTGGGTAATTTTTCATTGGGTCGTTTGGCTGCCGAGAATATCGGCACCCGCGCATGATGCGCATCCTTGATGCCCAGAGCAAGTCCTTCTAATCCCTGGATTTCTTGGTGCTGGGCGTTTAAATAAGTCAGGGTTATGACGTCCTTGACACTTGCCCCACTCCCAACCTAACCTTGTCCATAGCTTACTGTTCCCATTTTCGATCATCATGACGGCCACCCCTGTCACACCCCTGATATGCCTTTTCAGGGCGTTTTGCCGCCCTCTATCAAAGGTACCTTGGCCAGGTCACGAGGCTGACAGGGTCTTTGCACTTGCCAAACTGAATGCTTACGTATGGGATGTGGTATGTTTTCAAGGTTGACTTTCTTATTTGATATCGCTTTCCTACTAAGCCGCATGGCTATTTCACCGGAACTTAGCTTTTTTCTTCAAGTGCCTGATCCTGCGAAGATCGCTCCGATAAGCTTTGAAAAAAACTGGGTTGTGGAACCTCGGAATGTAATGCAGAAGCTTTTCACGACAGTCGTTGGCCACCGAAACCAGCTCTATGCATTTTACCAATTTGTGTAGCATTTAAAGTTAAATAAATCATATCGACGTCCGTGCACCCTATCCCCTCTCCCAAACGATGCACATTACAGGGAAATTGAGTCCATAATCACCGTTGGACGCTAGTTTCCACAAGGCATATGAGAACGCGCGACCTTTACGGAAGTAATCCTACCTCCTCCCATGGTCACCAAAATCGCTCCTACGGTCCTGCGACCCATACGAGCCTTCGTCTTCGCTTCCTGCACTAGAGTGTTGATTTGATTCGTCTATGGGGTGCTGTGAGCTCTGGCCGCCATTATCGCCGGCACGTGAGCGTGCCTCCCCTCGTGCCCTCTTCTTTAACTACGGAATTGGAAAAACCGGGCGTCAGAGAGGTTCATGTGAAGATCCCCTGTGACGTACAAGTTTGGCATACACGAGGCCACAGGCATTGCACAGCGTTCTCGGACCTTTGTTTTTACCGTCAACGCACGCACATGCGACCGGGGATAAGATGACCAAGAATGCTTACCGAGTGGCCCACGACGCCATTCAGGCGTTGATGTCGCGCTGCATCCGAGACATGTTTGACCCTCTTGTGCATGTTCGTCCCCTTTCTGTATGCCAGACGAAAAAGGAAAAAGATCAATATTCTTCTTACGCGCCCTAGATTGCACCCGCGGCAATAATTTACCTGTCGTTTTGACGTTGGTGCGTCCTTGTCGCCGACAGCTGTCGTAGGCCGAACATCGGGGTTCGATTGCGCGGTCGCGGATTGGAGCATTTGCACACCAAAGTTCGCGGACTGCAACATGCGTTCTATGCTTTCTCCGGGTGGCGGCCTGGAGGCGGTAAACGTTCCACCCGCCATCATATTACTCGCGTTATCCATGATAAGCCGGTAGGAATCCTGCATCTGGGGAAAATGAACTGTTGAAAAAGGCAGGTCTGAGAGGGTTTATTTGTGATTACCTTGGCGAAATCAGGACCAGAAGCAGTGGCGGCGGCAGCGGGGGCTATGGCCGGTGACTCCTTCTCCCTCCGCCTAGTCCGCGGTGGAGAGGGATTATGTGAAGAAGCAGGAAGCGACTGCGAATACCCGCTGTCCTGCCTGCGGGATTCGTGTGGTGGTTGCAGACTGCTTGGAGGGAAGCCACGCGTATCTGGGGCGGAAACGGGGGGAGGGGCGTCTGGTCGAGGTGCGGTGGAGGTATAAGTCATCTCCGCTTGCATTGACTGGGAAGTAAAGGGTTGTGTGTATTGCTGAGACGCCCAAGATTCCTGCTGCCACTGTTGGGTATGGGCAGAAGGGATGCTGTACGGGGCCGATGGGTAGGTGGTAGGCGATGGATACGAAGGCGATGGATGAAAGTTCGGCTGCTGTTGCGGGGACTGTGTCTGAGACGTGTTTGAGCGTACAGCTCGTCCCGAAGCCTGGGCAGGGGGGGCGGTAGACTCGTATGGAGTGGTGGGATACGACGAGTAGTCATAAGAGGAACCGGTCTGCTGATTATGATACATGTAGCCTGTATGATGCGGGGGTGGGTTGATACTGGAAACACGGCGGCCGTGAGCGCTTTTATGCGTGGCGATATCGCAGGGACAAAGGAGGTGTGTGCAAACTCGGAACGCGACCGTGTTAGGAGTTTTGGATGCTTGACACGAGGCTAGGCTATAAATCCGAAATGAACGAGGAGTGGGAGAAGGGATCAGCATCGAAGGGGGTTAATGATTAGCTTTGGTACGCAACGATGAACCAGGACAGCAAGCGGCTCCGCCCCTCGCGGCCGATATGGCTACGAAAATTTCGGGCACGCCAGCGTACGGATGCGCGGAGTGGGACCTGCCAGGTCGGAGGGAAGAGTCAGGACGGCCAAAACCTCACATTTTTACAACACAAGTGGGCAAGCCTCGGCTGGGTTTCCAGCGGTGAGTGTCCGTTAGATGAACAGCATCAAAGATCAGCGGAAAGAACCATGAGAGAGGCCTGGTCACTTGGACACAAACTGCAACTCAAGCCGAAGTATTTTGATTCCGCTGTCAGATGTCAACGGTGCCAGTGGCGTCGGAGGCTGATTATGACTGATCGCTACGAGTCGATTCCCAATGGAGACGTTCACTCAGCCGGTGTAGTACATAGAATCTCGTATCTACAATCTCATCATCTCAACTCCAGTGCTCGTACTAGAGCACCCTTGATCAACCCATCTCATTTGATGGAACCCGGCGTGAGGAGGCCGCACCGCAAGCAGCCAGCCGACAGAAGTTGATTGTAATGGCCTCTGAGAAACGAGTAAGAAACCGAAGACAGCGCTTCTTCTCGGCTTCACAAGCCAAAATTGCCAGATATGACCAACATGCTTCACAAGGTGTCATCCTATCCAAATGTCCGTCCATTAGATAAAAATCCAAGATGTCGATATGATAATGACAATTGCGACTCCTTCATTATAGTAGCATGTGCGAAAAAACGAACCAAAATGAACGGACGTGCGATTACAGTAATAGAACGTTACCCCGATTGTAAGTGTTCCTGTTCTTTCGGCATCCTGTTACTCGCCCCCTCTCCCCCCTCACTCGCCCTGCCCATACCAACAGCGCCTCGGATGGCCAATTTGTCATCGTCATCGTTGTCTTCTTCGTCCGAAATGGGCTTGGCAGGGTTCTTTGTGGTGCCGAGTCCACCCGCAGCGCGTTCCTGCGCCCGCCTTCGTCTGCGAAGAATCTGCTTGCGGTCCCGAATCGCGCGACGGTAGTCCGACCCGTCACCATACAACAGCGAGTACTCGCACCGCGGACAGATCCACTCATCCGAAGGATTGACTATCTGTGCCTTTGGAGTGACAGTCTCCTTTTTCCGTCGACGAGGTGGGAGTTCTGCAGATAGAAACCGAAGAGGTGGGGGACCGAGTGAGTTTTGCGCATTTAGAGTGGCCTGGACTGGGTTGACGTGCCCAGAAGAGGGAAGGCGGGACGGGACGTAATTGTTACGGTGGTGCGGATTTGACGCAACAGCGAGTGCATTACGCTTTTTCTTCTTGCTCCCGCGACTCTTCCCTGGTGGGGACAGATCGGAAGGGTCCGCTGATTGGTCGCCACCGGGCAAGGAGGGCTGGACTTTGCCCGACCGTTTCGGCCGAGATGCTCTGCTGATAGCAAGGGCTGTCTGCTTTGCTTCCGCGGCGGCTTTAGCGGCTCTGGCTGCTTGTCGCGCGAGCTCCGCTTCGAAGCGTGAACGGAGTGCCAGCACCTCCTCTTTTGTTGCAACGAGGCGATCAGAGGCTGAGATAAAAGCCGAAATGATCAAGCTCTACCATCAGCAGAGGACACGAGACCATCACTCACTCGCATTGGGAAACGTAAACGTGAACTGTGTGGTCGGGAATGAAACACCCCTTTGAGTGGCTCTGCGAGTGGATGCCTGCGCCCCTGCAGCACGAGCCAATCGAGGAACTCGTCGACGGGATAGACGTACTTTCGTCGGAGTAGAGTCGGAGCTGAACATGGTGCTAACGAAGGGCAGGTGTGTAGAGAGTGCCTGATCAAGCGCAAGCGCATCTCCAAACGACAATGCACCAAGAACAGCGGCGAGCTGACGCTTTCTGTGTTTGAGTAGTTCCTTGTGCTGCAAGCCAGCGAGGGTCGATGGACTAATCTTGCCTTTCCTCTGCAACGAAGAGAGTGGGGGAATGAGGACATCGAGATCTTGATCTGGCCTCCCCATCGATAGCACACTGTCGCCCATCTCTTCTTCCACACTGAGTGGCAGGCTCACCTCCCTCCCATTTACAGACCCAGACATGTTCGCTGGAACCTTCCTCTTCTTCGTATTTCCCGGCTGCTGCAGGTGGTCGGTGTATTCACCTTCGCTGTGATCCTCGTCCTGCTTTCCCGATCCCAGCCCCTCGGCGAATCGCTGGTAGACAGCACTCAGATCAAAGGTCTGGGAGAGAGATCCTGAGAGATTCCCGTCAAGGACCTCGCCCTCAACGCCCCGTGTGATTTCGCCACCGCCAAGCACGGAGGAATAATAGGACTGCAAGGCCATTTGACATGAAAGAGAGTCGGCACGTGCGATGAGCTCCTCTGCGAGTGATTCTGCACTACCAAGAAGGTCGGCCATGGGTTGAATGAGGTTGTCTGGTCCAGAGACCTGTGCAACAACGTCGGATGTGCGTCTGCGTTTAGGTAACGGCTTGACCCTCCTCACTGACGGCGGAAATTCGTGTGCATCGAAAGCGGGCGAAGAGCCTTGGTGGTGCATCGTTGCAAGGCTCTGGAAAGAAGTTTTCAAGAAAGTACAACGTTGTCTGATCCGTCTGTAGAGAACGAGGTGGTAAAGAAACACGAGCTGACGTGTAGCTGGCACTATGCTTTCGCTACCATATCGTGAGATCAACTTGAAGTGCCACTGACAAAGTCGTTTTCCGGACTCTCACCAAATTTACAAGTCTAGGAGAATTGCCATTGAATAGGAAAAAAGGAGTACGGTACAGGATATGCGATGCTCTAACAGTTAATAGTGTCTCGTGATGCTATGAGGGGATATCAAAATAATGTCCGACTTGCGCATCGCAACGCCAATAAATGATGGGGTATCGCGAAACGAAAGACTGACACTAGGGGTAGGATGTATAGCTGCTCATGGTCTACGGCCCCGCCGTTTACGTCTATCGATAATGCGGACGGGAATGAGGTGATGGTGGCGCGTGGCGGATGAGAAGTGTAAAAGGTGGAAAGACAGACGCGCCGAGGACAGTAGAAACACAGACGGGATAAGATAGGCCGTATAGTCTTCGTGATGAGCAGTTGCAACGAGACAAATCCATTCGAAAGAGCAGCGCAAAAAGTCCGAGCGATTCAGAGACAGTGCGAAACAGACAGCGAGAACAAGGCGAGGGACCGGATTATTAAGTAATGGTTTTCATGTGGGACCGGATCGATAATAAGGTGCTTGAAGGGTCGAATTGAAGGATGAAATGAACGACGACGGTTGGGTTGAATCTTGCACAAGGGTTTTTCACCACCAGCTGGATCCACCATTGCCATAGCTATTTCCGCCTCCGCCATAACCACCATAAGATGGTCCTCCTCCGTATCCTCCCCTACCACTATATCCCCCGCCGCTGCTGCCGCCGCCGCCACTGTACGAACCGCTTGGCTGGCGGAAGTCGCGGTTGCCACCACGACCCCTGCCACCTCCGCGGCCACGGCCACGGTAGCTGCCACCAAAGGTTGTCTCCTGGACCACGGACTCCAGCCAGGGAGGAATTTCTTGATTTGCTTCACGGAGCAGCTCCATCAAGTCCCTGACGATGTTCTTGTTACCGCGGTTGAAGAATGCGGTGGAGACGCCCGTGTTACCCGCACGACCAGTACGACCAATGCGGTGCACATAATCGTCGATATCGGAGGGCAGGTCATAGTTGATAACGTGGGTGACATTGGGAATGTCGAGACCACGAGCGGCAACAGCGGTAGCGACGAGAATAGGAGTCCGCCCGGTACGGAATGTTTGCAATGCCGTTTCACGCTCACGTTGAGAACGGTCGCCATGAATGGACGTGGCAGGGAGATGGTTTCCCATCAGGAAGTCGGAAAGCATATCGGCCATCCTCTTGGTCTCAACAAAGACAAGGGTAAGACCACCCGGAGATTCGGATGCAAGGAGGTCAAGAAGGACAGAACGCTTGTCCTGGTCTTCAACATACTCGATCTTCTGCGTGATATTTTCCGAGGTAGATCCCACACGGCCGACAGAGAGGAAAATGTAGTCTTTGAGGAAGTCCCGAGCGAGCATCTGAATGTCGCGGGGGAAGGTCGCACTGAACATGAGAGTTTGACGATCCTGGACGCCAGGCATGTCTTCGCCTTGCACGATGCGCCTGATCTGGGGTTCGAAACCCATATCCAGCATGCGATCAGCCTCATCGAGGACGAGGTAGCGGATGTTTGCCAAGCTGATACGGCCACGCTCGATCAAGTCCACGAGACGGCCTGGTGTGGCGCTGAGGAGGTCACAACCGCGTTCAACCTGACGTAGCTGTTGGTTGATGTCGGCACCTCCATACACAACGGCAGGGCGGACCCAGGAGCGATAAGCGAATTTGCGGGCCTCATCGTGAATTTGGCTAACCAGCTCACGGGTGGGAGCCAAAATCAAGGCGGTGGGGTAGGCTTTACGGGTGCGTGAGTAACCCATCTGAGGGGGTTCGGCAGGTGGTGCACGGGGTCCAGAAGCGAAGGATGCTGATAGGATAGGGAAGAGGAAACCTGCAGTTTTTCCTGAGCCCGTCTTCGGTTACGTTAGCTGACATACGTTCACTGGTACTAGAGTAGAGTGAGGATTCACCTGAGCACAGGCCATTAAATCTCTATTGGCAGCAACAATGGGAATGGAGTACTTTTGAACTGGAGTTGGCGTAGAGTAACGAGCGAAAGAAATGTTCTCGAGGAGAACAGGATCTAGTGGCGGGTTCGTGAAAGCAATGACAGGTTCGGGTACTCCAGCACCAGTAGCTTCGACAGGGATATCATCGTACTTCTCGAAATTGATGCCAGTATGCTGCTTGGACGGATCAGAAGCGTCCCCAAAAAGTTCCTTCTCAAGACGCATGTTGCGAGAACCGATGACGTGAGCGCCGTTGCGCCACACACCGGATCCAGAAACAGGAGCATCTACTCGGCTCTCCCTCGAGGACCAGCCGTTGGTAGAGGGGCGAGCTGCCCAGTCATTCAAAGCGACAGTCCCACTGCGGGGGGAGCCAAAGGCGCTATTTGAGGCGCTATTTGCAAAGCCGCCGGGGTTACTCCTTTCACTGTGTCCACCACGCAGTGATTCATAGCCGCTGCGAGGCGATGCGCGAGGGTCGTTCCAGCCGGAACTAATGAGCGCCGGTCAACTGCGGAGCTAGATGCAGGATAACATACGACGTACCCATTGGTGGATGGGGATGGAGATGGGGTGGAAGTGGCGCGCTGCGCGTTTCTCAAATGGGGGGGGACATATGTAGATTTTGTCCCGTTGATGCCGAGAGAAGCTGCAGAGGATGAATATGGGGGATTGCATGGTGAACAAGGCAGAGAAGCTGACCAAACTGAGTCTCTAGACTTGCATTACCGTTTACAATTCCATTGGTCATATTAGAAGAGAATGATTGAACTTCAAAGTCCTTTTTTTATGTACCAAGTGTGTTGTGTAGTGGTCGATGATGGGAGGAGGAAAGAAACACAAGTAATACAAAATTGGGACGAAAAAAATCAGCTGGGAATTGCTGACCAATCAATCGCCCATTTTGGAATTCACTTCCCACACATTACCTGCAAAAACTGAACACGTCGACATAGACTCCTAAAGAGATGGCCCAAGCTCAAGTCCAGCAACAACAAGGGCTGCCTCAACCGGGACATCCCCACCCAATGCAGCGACCGCCCCAGATGATGCCCACACCGCAGCCCGACCCCGTCATGCAAGGGCGCATCGACGCCGACTTTCGTCCGGTCGATCTTGCTGTAGGCGGTCCTGGCCACGCGTTCGCGTTCTGCAACAAGCACAAGGTCGAAAAGTGCGACGAGTGCAATTTAGACTTTACCAATCTCAACCGTATCTCCAAAATTCTCGTCGCCAATCCCAACCTCCGCTGCCCACCTCCTCCGACCGTCGTCCAGCAAAAGCTTTCACAGGCAGTCACAAACACAAAGGACGAGGGAAACGTACGCACAGAGTCCAGTACAGCTACACAGTCGCTCATATCGTAGTCAGAACCTCTACAAAGTCAACAAACGCAAGGAGGCTCTTGCCAAGTACAATCTTGCTGCAAGCATCGCAGTGCAACGTCCACCTTGGGAAGGCTCAGCAGTGTTGCGGGAGGAGTTGTCTACTGTCATCTCAAATAGATCAACGACCTTGTTAGAGCTTGGTGACTATCTCGGCGCCCTAGCTGACGCCGAAACCGTCATCGCCATCCGCCGTAACTGGCCAAAGGGCCATTTCAGGAAGGCAAAGGCACTTGTGGGGCTTGGACAGCTCGAGGAAGCCATTGAATCAATATCTCTTGGATTGCAGTTTGAGCCTAACAACGCCGTGGGTACTACCTTTAGTCACGTCGCCGGTACCTGATCCTTGCACAGGAACTGAATGGTTACATGGCCGAACTCCAAAAGCTCGCCGAGACTCGTGGCTCTGCTGCATCGACATCCTCGGATCCATCATCTGATGTCCCTCCCTCGGAGTAGATGACTCTCCTCCACCTTATATCCGATTCCCTCGTCCAATTTACCACTTGCCTTGTATTATCGTCAGCTGCAGATATACAACTTTGGCGTTCCCTGGCACTTGCCATCCCGGTTCGCGTGAAGCGTGTGTGCAACGCCGTGAAACAGCAACTGCGGATCTTGAACTTGTGTGTGTCGATCCTGCGGTATACTATCCAAGCATGCCTTTGTGAGAGATCGTTGCTGATGCAAACGTTACAATATCAGGAGTACGACAGCAGCTTGATTTCCGAGCAGGTGCTGTGGCTCGACCGTACAAATCCGAGCCTCCTCAAACATTGTCGCCATTGTTGGATAGGTCTCCTTGAGAAGCCCTGGGAGCGTTCTCGGCCGAACACTTGACGGCACCCGCGACAAACGTGCTTCGATTAACCTCAGCTTCATCGGAATTTTGCAGTGATAATGCCTTATCAACACGTTTTCGCGACCGCAGTTCCTGTGATGAATGGCGCTATCAATGCACTCCATTTTCCAGGAACGCCATCTGCCATCGGATTGGAGGTACGCCTCTGCCAGAGCCATGCTCCCGCCGTCATCCACCACGCATTTGTTGGTTGCTGTGATACAATGACGTATAAGCCGGGGACACTGTGCGCCTACCAGTTCCGGAGTGCATGCTTGCCATACTTGCACGTTCCCCAAAGCAGAATTCCAATATGCGTTTTTGTTTTGCCAGTTTTGGTTCCGGGCGCCTGGCGAGACAGGCCAAGTGGCTGGGTTCTGCCGTCGCAAAAAGTCCGGCTCCGGTTCACATCACGCCAAACGGAGTAATTGCGTCAGGACAGTAACCGCCGACCTTAGGAGTCATTTCAAACTTCCTGCATGTTCTCATGGCAAGTTTGCCAAGGGGCGGTTTAATTCAAGCCCTCTGTAAGCCAAGCCCAATTGGGGGGTCGCAGTTTCAAGTATGGAGTATAAAGGAGGCACAGAAGACAGGCTTTCGAGTCATCTGCACATATCCCGCAGACTTTAACCCACTTTCCGAGACGCGCTTGTCCGAGCTAGTAAGACCTCTTTGCTCGCGTCCATCCTTGACGTGCTGACATTGGCACCAGAGACCTCAGCGAAAACAAATCAGTTTCATATACCGTGCAGACATGTTCTTGAACATTGTAAAGTCTACTTTCTTCTGCACGAATCCGGTCCGCTGAGTCTGGTTCGCAGGACCTTCTTGAGGGCAGTTCGTTGGCTGACTGTCACGCGAAGCAGAGAAAGGCCCCCGGTGGCAGGCCAAACGACACCGTTGCCAGTGTCAAAGTCACCAGACCTCCAACTTGTACGCGACCTGGGCAGATGGCCGGACAAGCAGTGGGGGGCAGGTAAACGCTCCGGTGGATCTATAACGGAGGAAACATTTCAAGGGGCGAAGTGAGGAAACGGGTGTTCACAACATGTCACTTTTCTGGTTTTCTGATTGTTGTCCGTTTTTTTTTTGAATAAAAAACATTATTGAGGAAACTTCTTACTGGAGTGAGCCCGTTTAATCAACGCTGACAGGATCTTTGCGCCTTGAGGAACTCGGGCGTTTTTCGTGCCACCCACCGTATGATTAAGGTAACGGAAGTTGGTATTAACCGACCGTAAAACCCACAAAGGGATACCTCAGATGGCCAACTCTCTCTCAACTTATCTCGGGGCGTCTCTTTGTGATATCGCCATCATCGGACATCCGACGACCGTCAGGCTTCTTTCGCCACACCTCTGACAATGGTCTCGATCGACTGACCTGCCAGTGTGAAAGGAATAGAAAACCGCGGGTCCACGGTTCGATCCACGGTTCGCAGAGCTGTCAAACTGTGAACGGCCAGAAGAATTGTAGGTATAAGCCTGGGGAGCAGTCCCTTGATCGTGATATCGAGAACAGCATGACGGCAACGCCCTCCCACGCTGAAGTGGAGCTCGGATGAGACGACTTACTTCTGGAACTCGATTACACACAAATGTGACGGTAAAGTGCTACAGTACTTGACTCGAATGGCACTCCATCGACCATAGCGTCAGCACACGTGAACACAACGTTTCCGCATTTCAAAACGGACATAGTGTGTTGGAGTCCTAATCGAGGTCTGTTCGGGAACTACCACGACCCTGGAAAGAGACTCTTCATGTATCACAGCGGGACGATTCGGTGCTCTATAAACGTGGACCGTATCAAGTTGACCGCGGGGTATCGTACCTGCTATGTAGAACGGGCGTAAACCATGGAAAAGAAGAGGGCCAAAAAGAGACTCGACATAAACCCCAAACTCTACCTCCTTGTCAGCTTATTTGATCCCCCGACGAGGCCGGCTTTACTTCCTGCGTGACCACATCGCCAATCTTGAGATCCGCAGGGACGGAAGCAGCCGGCGTGATAGGTCCGCCTTCCCATCCTTGCACGGGAGTACGGTCTGCATTTTCAACTCGTAGGAAAAGCTCTGGGGACAAAAACCCATTGCTATCGCCCTCTGTGAGGACGACGCCATTCGTAGAAAGATAGAACTTGATTCCCGCGTCAAGAGCTTTTCGAACATTCACGAAAATGAGTATTTGAGACGAGTTCCGCATGCCTATTGTATTTAAATGTAACAGTTTCTCAGGGCACGGTGATTAAAAGGATGCACCTACCACTGATAACGCCACTACCTGGAACGTTTTGTGCTAGATGAATGTGATTCCGTGTCATTTTTGACAAACCTCGGGTAGCTAGCAAAGGAAAAAGTTTAGAAAACGGGAAGAGGGACGAAAGATACTAACCTATGAGCTCCCATGCTGATCGTGTTGTACCATGGACAGCCATGGGTACCTCAGATGCTGACACGATGGGTCGTAGGTCAAGTTCGATGTTCTAGAACCTACGTTATGCGGAGAACTCGGGGAGCATTGCAGACGTATCTGACCTTCATAGAGTGGCCTTGATTAGCCCGTATCCACCACACGTCTGCACCAGCAGACCCCGACGCCTGCGGCTCAAACAGAAGATGGTATCGTGACTTTTGGTCGCGTTTCACGATATCTTGTAGGTGCATGAACGTGACATCTCTGAACATGGGGTTGGAAAGCTGTCTGACAAAGTAAGCTCAGCTGATCTCCATAGCGTTAATGTTGCGGACTCACCACGTCGGAAACTTTTGCGTAACCGTCCTGGCGGATATTCAAACCAGCTCTTTCTGCACCGTGACGAAGCAACCATGAGAGGCTCTTTGAGATTCGTATATCTGGGGAATCCCTGGGGTGTCCGCGTGGTTTGGGGGTCGGTCCTATCCTCGGCTTCCCTTCCTCTGGGGGTTGCTGCCTCATTTTCGGATAGCAAAAGCGTTGACCCGAAAATTGTCTTCGTCCTGATACGAAAATATGGTTGATTTCGCGTAGACTGACAGTATCAAGAGCGGGGAAGATGGTGGTCAACATCCACCCTACCCGTTGCGACGAGTATAGCACTGTTGCCAAACGCAGACTGATGATCAAGAAGAGAATGCCTGTCCGGGGTTCGAGACCGCCGGGCCGCTGCATCTCGTTCCAGCCCGTGTCAACCTGGCTCGTCGCCGTCGATTTGAAACAGTACCACCCTTCCAAGAATGACCGTCCCTCATTCGTCGAGGTTGGCGGGTCTCAAGGACTATATCTCACAGCGCGACAT
Organism: Hortiboletus campestris; assembly: GCA_038090935.1. Lineage (NCBI taxonomy): Eukaryota > Fungi > Basidiomycota > Agaricomycetes > Boletales > Boletaceae > Hortiboletus > Hortiboletus campestris. The sequence goes on from JBBPNN010000122.1 coordinate 36,990, forward strand.
TCGACCCTTACTATCTTCGCGATGGGCGGCTACATCAGCAGAAGACGGTCATATACCTGGACCAAGCGTGTTTCAAAGTTGCAGGAATTGGGCGGGTCAAAAAATCAGAAGGAGCACCGCGGACGTTGCTACCGTCGACGAGGTCCACCTGTTTCCTGGTTGGGCGGCCAAGCGGCTACACAGGAACACTTTAGACGAGCCTGAGAGCGAGTCTCTTGGCTTCTGTTCGGTTCCCGCGCTGACAGTCCTTTCAACAGGTACTTTTGATGTCGCGCTCCACGTCTCTGGGTTCGCAACATCTCGCCGCACGCCCGAATTCCTCACCCGTTCACAGCGGGCATTTCTTAAGCTTGCCAGGGGTATGACTTTTAGCGCTCGAGACCTGAAGCACCGTATCTCATTGGCCAACGTGATAGGCTTTGCATCCATACCCAAACCCCAGCTCCCACCAGATACCGAACTACAAGATTGCCCTGAAAGGCTACGTCTTCCTCCCCGTCCCCACGAAATCTCCGATGATTATGATGTCGAGAATCTCGACGCTCACTTTCGGGACAGTGGGAACTGCAACCACGAGCTAGATGATATCCACTTCACTCCGCAGTTGGCACCACTGGATTCTATGCCCGCCGAATTGGCACGTTTGCATGAAAACCTAGAGTCACGCCTCAAACTGTTCTGGGCGTCATCACTGTCCTCGCGAAGAATTCAAGTCTCCGTCTTCTTAGAGTCACTCGATGCTCAATGCCATCGACACTCACTAAAGCCTCTCCTGACCTGGGAGATGCTAACTGGCCCGGATGGACACTTTTCAGGTACATTCAGAATAGACTGGAACGATATCTGCACGCATCCGGTTGGCATGCGCACTACATCCAATCAGACGCACGTGGAACATGACCTGTTGGTGGAGGCACGAATCATTAACACAGAACACACGCCGGAGCTCCACGAGACACCCACGAACATCATCCATATACCAATAACTCATTCAATCGTCCGCGTCATCTCCGACATTGATGATACTGTCAAAGTTTCGAGAGTCATAGATGGTGCACGTGCGATTTTCAACCAGGTGTTTGTTAAAGATCTAGAAGATTCGGTCATTCCTGAGATGGGGGACTGGTATGATACAATGTGGAAGCGCGGGGTTCGCTTTCACTACGTGGTCTGTCCGCATCCTTAACTCTCCATCTGAATACTCACTCTACAATAGTCAAACTCCCCTTTCGAGCTTCTTCCTGTGATAAATCAATTTATCAGTATTTCGAAGCTCCCCCCCGGTTCGATCCGTCTGCGCTCTTACGCGGGACGATCGCTCTTCAACGGTCTTCTATCAGATCCGGCAACCAGGAAAAAGGCGAATGTCGTCGAGGTTCTAGACCAGTTCCCTGAGTCTCAATTTCTTCTCGTCGGAGACTCGGGAGAACAGGATCTAGAGCTGTATTCATCGCTGGCTGCTGACCGGTCAGGTCAGATTGTTGGCGTATTCATACGGGATGTGAGCGCCGTTGGTCTCGATGACCCAACCGGGACAAAATTAGATCTCGGGTTGACGAACTCGCCAATGAAGCATAGGTCCAGGGGCACTATATCCCTCCCAAGCAGCTTACCATCACGTACAGTGCCGAAACGTGCGGCTTCGGATGCGGACGTTTCCCCAGCACACCCTGGCGCTATCCGCATTCCCCGCCCAACCAAAAAAGGGAGCCTTCCTCTTACATCACATTCGTTCGAGCCTTCGCCCGATCCAAAGCTCTTTTCCCGCGTGTCGGAGGACTCATCGAGTTCCCTTGCCTCCACCAGTTCTTCCGTGTCCTCGAGTTTACAGTCGACACGCCAGGTGCGACCCACCACGGAAGCAGAAAAAAGGCGATGGGATTTGCAAAACCGGGTGAACAAGGCACGGTTAATGATGCCGTCGCACATCGTGTTGAGAGTGTTTGAGGACCCAAAGGAGTGCGCGGAGGCGGAGCAGATTATTCAACGACTCATGGATGTGAGCTAGCCTTGGACTTTTTTGGATCGAGTGCGGCCTGCACCAGCTCGTGTTCTTCTCGTGTCGTGCACGTACGACTATTAATTGAAATTATTTCCTGGACCTCCGTTCATATTCCTGCTTTACGCCCTGTTGATCAATCCTAGGTCTTGATCGATCCTTCTATTTCATTGAGTTTGTCCTTGCAACTGTTCCGAGTCGCTCGCTCAACATTCGCGCGAAGGACACGCTTCCCGTGGGTCACGGACAAGGAGGCAATTAATGTTCCTCCTGCCAACGCGTGTTTTCTAGTTCATGCAAACGTTCACGTGGGGACGAATCTAAAAGAGCCAAACTAGTTGTTATCGTTATCTCGCGGGTAGGCTACACATGTTTGGATCGGCGGAGACTGATAAATAATTCTGGTGCTACACGGTGGAGAAGTTGAATTGGGGTGATGAGGGGACTACGCGGCACCTCCGGCGTTTCCGCCATTGTTCGCGTTGCCGCTGCAGTTGCCTGTGCCTTTGGTGCCGCCACTCTTGACAACTTGACCGTCTGCCTTCCCCCAATAGGGTTGTTTGATCGCGGCCTTGCGGGGGACGGCGTCACAGACCTGGTTAGCGGTCAGTCTTTGTCCAGGGCCCGGACTGAAGCTCCTGCCAGTAAGAGCTTACCTTGGCGTTGCGCATTGTCTTCAGTTCGGGTATGACGGGGTTCTTGGGAGATAAACGTTACTTTGCTTCTGCACATGAAGGTAAGCCTCGCCAAAGATACTGAGAGACCGAGGAGCTCGCTGACCAGCTAGGAATGAGTGATTTCTTGGTTGACTTCTTCTCTCTGTGACACAATCTCTCTTTATACCCAGCAAGGCCTCGCATGTTCAAGGCGCTCCCCTTGATGCGTCGGATCCTTGTAGCTGAAGAAGGAAACCGGTGAAGCGCTTGCACCGGATAACCAAATAGATGATCAATGTCACGGTGAAGGATCAATGGACCCACACCGAATTACCGCAGTGCCCGTCCGTTGTCGCGTGGGTGGCCATTATTACGATAATGGAACCCTTAACCCTCGAGCTATGGTCGTTCGTGGTGATAGCCCAACAGGCCTATCCCCCTTCCCGCGCCGTCATGAAACCGTGTACATGAAGCACCACTTTTCGGATTTGGATCACTCCCGAATGATATGAACAAGAACGCGCCCGGCTCCGCCCAATCACCGACAATCGGCCATTCGGTGCGCGTTGATGCCATCGCGCGAACCGTGGTCTTCTCTTCTTCGACATGTGCATGCAATGCGATTGCCAGTCCCAGGCGTGCTGCTTGGCAAGACAACGTTTAGTTCGACGCCGCTGATCTTGGCTACGATCACCCCCGCGCCTTCTTATGCTGGGCCCCCAAGGGGGACAGGGTGGAGCCTCGATGGTCAGGCACCGCATGTTTGAACTAGAATCGTGTTGGCAAGAACAGCTTCTTGATGATCGATGTTTGTTTAGTCCACACCGCCCACGATGAAGACCTTCGCGGCATTGCTCATAAAAATTTGATTCAATAATCCAAATCGCAGTGCAAAGGCACCGAGAATGATGGCTAGTGCGAGTGAACTTGCCCAACATCATTCTCGGATAAGCATCACTTGGAAAACCAGGGGGCTGGCAAGATGATCGTGGAGGCTGCCTGTCGCAGATATCACCAGGCCACACCACCAGAATTTGCGGAGTGCGATGCCTCCGGATCGGAGATGCATTTGAACAAGATCGTTTCCTCACATCATGTCCGCGAGTTTCACCACACGATCCAACGTCGGGAATCAAAGATCCCAAAAGAAGAGGAAAGAACTGCAAAGATTGGCTTGTGAGTCGGACATGTGATACGTCTCGGAACGCCCAAGAACCTGTAGGAGTAATTGATAGCTGTTTCATCAGTCGTTTAGAGATCTTGTTCCTTGCGATGTCCAAGTATGCCTTGTACTTTCCCGAAACGTACTAGGCGCCTAACCAAGTCTGGAAACTTGAACCATCAAAACGTGTGAACGGCTCTCTGCCATCAGCTGGAGCGAGTGGGACCTACACGCGACACCGCTGGCAGACGACCTGAGGCATTAAAGGGGTGCCTCACTCGTTCTTCGCGGGAATGAGCACAGCAGAGGCCAAAGGGTCATTGCCTTGCTCAGGCCGAGCTGATGGACATGGCAGTCTCTGGGTGAAATGATCCCAAAGATGGTGCGGACGCTGTTCCGTGAGAGTGCGACACTTGAACTACCGAGTCATAGGTATCTTTCTGGGAACAAAACCAGATGATTGAGCGCGACTGTGCTCTTTCCAGGCTACCAACAGATGGCTGAAAAACAACAAAACATTGCAAAGCGAGGATAAAGGTCCAATCAGTGTGATGTCTATAACGTAACCTTTACACCGGGAACTCGACTCACGCTGCCCTCATCATTCATTCTTGAATGATTTGGGAACGTCTCCAAGAGTGCATCGCGAGGTAACCAGCACATCTGGCACAGAATCATAGTAGAGGTAGTGTTTTGATGCAACTTTTAGGCAGACCTGGATCGTTATCGACGTCCGGAGCTTCTCAAAGCGCTGAACGGGCGGTTACGGGGGAGATTTCTGACGTCTGACGGTGTAACATTCGCATCCGTCGAAGTCGCCACTTGCATATCAACCATTCAGGTGCACGTCGGATCGGATTCATCGGAACAAGGTCAACGCAAACACGTGATGTACAGCGTCACGCGATGTCACATCTCTTTATAGACAGAATGATCATCACGCGTCACGTGTCTTCTCCCTTCACCACCATCCACGACGGTGGCCGCAACTGTCTGTTACTTCCAAGCAATTAGCGAGGTCAGTAGTGAACGGTAGACACTCCACACCGATTCCTGAATTTCGCTACAGCATCGACGCTTATTTCTCGCATCCATCTTCTAATGAATGCCGCCGCCAGGGGATCACGTCGCACTAATACTCAGCGACGCCAGCCTGCATCCATATCCGGTCCTTCACCTTTACCTAGTCAACGAAGACGAAGGTCCAGGTCACCCGACCCTCAACTAGTTCAACAGGGTCAACCCAATTTGACTCGCAGACCTGACGCTTCACATACCGACCAGAACAAACGGAAGAAATCTGGAAACCCATCTCTTCCATCCTCGAGCTCGAGACCTTTCCTCGTGGCCGTCGACGATGCCAATTCTGAACGTGGACGCAAGTCGAAGGTGAAGCCCCGTTCACACCATCGCCATCTAGCGGAGAACGCCACCCATGAGAGCACGTCTCGTGCACCAGAGGTTCAAGCCATTTCTATCAAGAAGGAGAGATCAAAATCCCGAGAATCAGTCAAGTTACCGTCGAAGGGTACCGCTTCCGATATTGAGGGATCGGGAAGAGACATGCATGGCATTATCGACGCGCACGCTGACTATAGTGGCCCCATTGCTGCCGCCGAGATTGCGAAAATGAAACGGGAGCTAGATTCTTGGAAAAAGGCACGCATATATTCCGCTACAATAATTTCCATGTCGCTCACTTCATCTGCAGTTGGCTCACGAAAACAAGAAAACTATCAAGAAACAAAGCAAGGTAATTTTAAATCCAACTGTCGCATAAGCAATACCAACGCTGTTCAGGTCATCGAAGAATTGAAGCAACATGATAATACACTCAGACAGGTGAAAAACCTGCCGCGAAAATACTTTCTAATGTTTACCTGATTCGATCTGCTCAGAAGCTGAAAGAGTCCGAATCCCAACTATCCAAGTTGCAAAGCAAGACAAAGAAATCAGACGAGGTTTGTCGGTTAACTTCTAATCTTTCCGTGTTGACTGATAGATACTCTTACGGTCCGGCCTTAGGCTATTGCAACTGTGGAAAGCAATTCGCTATGTCAAATTTGTATGGAGCTACTCTATCGGCCATATGCGTGCGTTTTATGTCGCCAGCTGGCCTTGCTCCGTTTCTGAACAACAGCAGGCTTTCACCCTGTGGCCACATCCTATGTGTAACATGCCTTCAAGAGTGGTTCCGCAAGGCACCCGCTGTCGACAACGACATGTATGATGACAGCGATCCTGATTACTTACTGCGCCGACGCAAGACTTGTCCATGCTGCCGTACCAATGTACGTCACCGCCCGATACCTGTCTTCATGATCAAAGCTGTCGTGGCTGCGATCGCGAAAGTGAAAGGTCCCCAGACTGGGGCTTTACTAGGTCGCGACCTGGCCGCCAACGATTCTGATCCATGGGAGGGCCTCTTTCCCGATGACGACGAAGAAATCGATGATTACGGCGCAACCGACGACGAGGATGAAGACGAGGACGAAGATATAGATGAAGATGACGAAGAAGACTCAAGTTGGTACGACGAGGTGTTCAGCTATGGTACCGGGAGCGAGGAAGAAACGTACCACGGGGCCTACGTATACCCTCAGTGGGAGCCTCCTAGTGTCGTTATCGACGAGGACGACTACCTCTTTGACCAGCTCGATGAGAACGACCTCAATTGTCTCCGGCGTGGAGCCACAATCGGGATGCTTCACGAATATGACGTGGAGTATAGGCACAACGAAGGCATTGTCGCCCGCGACGAGGCATACAATCGCATCTATCTTGGGTGGAATATACGCCTCAGCGCTGACGATGAGAATGGAGAGTTGTACATGCGGTATATCGCAGATGATATGGCAGCGCGACCGGGGCGATGGAACATCGTTGAAGATGACGATGGGGGCTTCGAAGCTCATCTGTTGGTCCCCGAGGAGGATGCCTATGAGTATCAAGACACAGACTCGGACAACTACATGGAAGTGGATGACCTGGATCGATGACCGCTGTAAACACGCTATTAGCAGGCTGCTCTCTGGCTTCCTTCGTAGATGTGGAGTTAGATGTACCTGTAGACTGGTGCAGTGGTGTAACTTTGACATGTAATCATTAGCCGTTCCGACCCCCACCCATGGGTAAAGTCGAGAGGTAAATAATAAGGTAGAATGTCACGGAGCGATCATCGGTCACTGGCAACTTCTAGATCGCTGGATTCCGGACATACCGAGTGACTTTTTGTAGGTCCGAAGATCTATGTCGCAAAAGTTATCCAATGGGATCACGCATCGAAAGTGGTCTTTCCGCGCCTTGATCGGAGGTCCGTGCTCCAGGTTGTGCTGCACATGAGCTCCCAGGCCAGCACTAGCGTTCTTAAAGACTTCATTAGCCGTGTTGATCCTATGAAATATGAAAAGACCTGTCAACTGTCACGATCACGACAGCCTTCGGAGAGCACCATGCACATGAACACTGCAGGAGGATGATCGATGATTCCTGTACCCGCAGGGTTAGCTGGGCCGAGTCGTGGATCTGCTCTTTGCTGAGTCGTTACACGACAGTAACGGGCAGCACGCCTGTGACCGCAATATAAAATTTAATACTGTACGCACCAGGCGATGGCAGGGGTTTTCCCCACTCACTCGATGTGCGCACCAAGGACTGGGTCCAGGTAGTCTGAACCTACTAGTCCGGTGAGAACCAGCAGACCATCCAGTGGGGCCGAGGAGTTTGGATAGTCTGGTCACCAGACTAGCGCAGACTGGCATGGATTTTGCTGGCGTAAATTTCAAGGTGGCTTATGGCCTCAGGCTAGTCTTACTTCCAATGTTGTAGGGCATGACGTGCTCCATGCTTGTCGGTGAACTAAGCTTCTAAGTCAGGGGCAAATAAACAGGTGGAGTTCAACATTCAGTCGCGAGTTTGACTGCATCCAGTGGTGCGTTTAATAGAGGTAGAGTGGTGATGTTTATCAATGGACGACAACGAGGCTACCTGTGGTGCCAGCTCAGTTCGAGCATTTTACGTTCAAGTTTTTTGACATAGCATGTACTGCCACCGTCAATCGGACGGTCCGGTCGTCGGGGAGCCTGGACCTGTTGTCCCGGTCAATTCACCTTTGATCTATATGAAGTTGACGATAATAACCTATCCGTTGGTCTGATCATGTTCCCAACTGGTCTCATGGAGGCAACTTAAGACCAAAGAGTCTAAGGAAGATAGTCGTTCCTTTCGTTATCGGCCGCGCGTCCGAGTATCGTAGGTCCGTTGTGGCCGGTGACCCGGAGATTACTTGCCCAATGAGCATGCGCCGTATTTTTGGCATTGATGGTGTCGCCGCCATTCTGGAGTTCTCGCTCCCTTCTTGGGTCCTTTTCGAAAACATCGATGCCGTGATAAAAGGTTGAAACTGCCCTAGACGCCGCGCCTGGACTCGGACCTTGAGCAATGCATCTCTCTACCCAAGATGCACTCGACCTCCTTCGACCATCGACTTGGGTGCTTGAACCAGAGAAGACAACGTTCGCTGCTCATGGTTGGAGTAACAAAGATATGGATCCGGTTCCTCCCCACTTAAGGACCTGGGCGTGAGTAGTGTCATTTTCGTGTCACCAGCCGATTTTACCCGCTGTCCCAGGACTTGGGACTATGTGTGTACTTCGTGCCCTTGATGTTCCATAGCCATCTCATGCTCCGTTGAGATATTTTACTGGGTGTCAGATGCTACGAACCTTGGGGTTTGGGAACTTGCAAGTTCCATGATGGCGGTTGGCCTGTCTTGGTGCATGCTCTTGCTTTGTTAAACTATTTTGGAAGAACTCAGATCCCCAAAGGCGACAGGCTCTTCCATGCATTGCAGCGGGCTACAGTATCATTTCCGCGGTTATGGTACTTAATGGAACTATCGGCGCCCGGCTTCACGTCGCGTTTCCCGTCTTGAACAGGTCTTCCTTCGGCTTCTGGTTTAGCTACTTCACTGTTTTTAGTCGTGTCATCCTTTCCATGTTCTGGTTTGGGATCCAGGTAAAGAGAAGATTTTCATCGCCACCGTTTAACCAGCTTCATTGATGATCTGTCAGTCATATATTGGGTCACAATGTGTATATCAGGTAAGGTTACGCTATGTCGAACGCTACTCACTCGTTCAGGAACTTACATTCTTTCAAGATGATAAAAGCTATTTGGCCGTCGATCGCAACGATGCCAAACCATCTTTCTCCACACGCAAGCATCACGAGTTCAGGTGACGTTTGTGATGGGATGAGCGAATTGTCGATTCGCTCACCCTTTCCTAGGCCTCCTATGCTACTTCATCTATTGGGTGATCCAGTTGCCCTTTATGTTCATCTCCCAACACAAAGTGAGGTTTTTGTTCCTCGTCAAGGGCGTCATAGTCCCGATAGCGTGGCTAGCGATGGTCATCTGGGCGTTTGTTCGAGTTCCACCCTCCAGCGGGCTTTTCGCCGAGCATGCAACTATAACTGGGACACAGTTCTCTTGGAACTGGTTGAGTGCGTTGAACAGTGCGCTGGGTGCCTACTCCAGTTTGTCCGTCAACATCCCTGACTTTACTGTGAGACCTCCTACCTCCGATTGTGGATGGTCCAACTGAATGTCATGGCAGCGTTATGCAAAAGATGAAACAGCGTAATCAACCTCACTTGCTTAGGAGGTCTGACACTAACGAAACGTTTGACAGTCAATACGTGCAGCCTTTGATTATCCCTGTCGCATTCGTACTCTGTAGTTTTGCTGGCATTGCAGTCACAAGTGCAGGAATCCAGCTGTATGGGGAGGTCCTCTGGGACCCCTTGCTCCTCATCGATAAATGGGATAACCGCGCCGCCGCCTTCTTTGCCTCTTTTGCGTTTGCTCTTGCGACTATTGGAACGAATATCAGCGCTAATTCGCTTGGTGCCGGAAATGACATGACAGCTTTATTGCCCAAGGTGGGTTGTTGTACAACCTGCACGCTGGCTGTCAGTGCTTTACCAAGACATGCAGTATATCAACATCAGACGTGGGCAAATAATTTGCGCTTTCATCGGAGGCTGGGCAATGTGCCCCTGGGAGATCCTGGCCAGGTGAGCTTGTCGTACCGAAAGGATCCCCAGACTGACCGTATCACGGAACAGTGCCCAAAGCTTCTTGAACTTCATGAACGGATTTACTATTTTCTTGGGTCCATTCGCGGGGATTATGATCACAGATGTATGTATTCTATGCAGTGATACGATGACTTGCCGCCTGAATACCCTTCCTACAGTTTTGGCTAGTCCACAGAGGCAAGGTGGATGTCCCTGCGATGTACCATCCAAACGGCCGATACAGGTACACTGGGGGATTCGTCAGTGCCACAACTTTCACATGTCGTTGCATATCTGATATACCCAAAGAACTGGCGTGCTGTACTCGCAATGCTTGTCACTGTGGTACCAACTTTCCCAGGTCTTGTCAATTCCATTGACCCGGCTATCGATGTAGGGTATGCGAGTCACCTGTTTGACATTGCTTGGATGTATGGCGTGAGTTCGAAACGCTTTCAGTCTTTTGTGCCTTTACGCTTAGATTGCTAATACCTTGCTAGTTCCTGGTGTCGTGCGTGGTGTACTACGTTACTTCTGTGTTGTTCCCTGCGCGGGAGACATTTGTAGAGAAGCTTATTTCGGCAGATCGTGACGCAAACGTGGATAATGACCATGGGCGTGACCATAAGATTCCAACGGATTCTTCGAGCGGAAGAGGTGAAGATGTTGAGAAACAGAACGTCAAGGTTTGCGTAGGAAGCCAATAGACTCGCTCGAGGTGTGCTTGTCAAGTATTGTTCATTCCGCATGAAATGGTTCCCACCATTCCTCAGCCAGGTAACACAAAGTAGGGTGTAGAGACTCTAGCTGCTGGGCATGAGCACAGGCCTGAGAAAACTAAATGCTCGAGATATCGGCTGGGATCTTTCGTGTATCCGATCATAGCCGAGAATCGCCTGACTACGCACTCACGACGAGCTTCAGCATCGTTTGTGACATTGGAGGTTGTAATGCTACCGCCGTCGTGCTGGTGTGCACAAGGATGTAGCGGGGGTTAGATGGGCACCGTGCCAACTGAAACGTGGTGAAGATCTATTACTCGGCAGATATCCCTAAGAATATTCGGACAGTAGCTAGCGTATGAACGTTTGAACTGCCATTGACTTCTGCCCGGGGCGGCGCTGCGGTGTTGAAGTTGTCTGGTTACTAGTCAAACTCAGTGTGACTCGGACTTGGACGTTTCCGTCTTTGTCGTTGTTTACAACCTGAGCAAGCACTGACCGACGCCGACAATTATTCA
>JBBPNN010000123.1:0-47856 GCA_038090935.1 Hortiboletus campestris
GTTCCCTCCCCCAATACTTCACCCAGCCTCGAGAGTCAAGCTTCACTCGTCATCGATTGGGGTGCAGCTGTACTAAGAACTCGTACAGAAGCAGTGGACTCTATGCAGGCTGTCAGACAGCCTTATCTCGATATTGATCCCAACCTCGTAACCAAGCTCTTGAAAGAGCTGCAGGTACTCCCCCCCGACGACCCGGATGCTGCTCTACATCCCTACTCTACCACTTCCGAAACCCCCTCGAAGCTACGACGCATAACCGCTCGCGATCTTCTTGAGCCGTCGGGCCACTCGAAGAACACAGGGAGCTTCGATTTCACGGAGGAATCTACCCATACGCCAGCATCACCAAGGAAATCTACGAACACAGGAAGCGACCCAGCACCTGGGGAACTGCCTATCCCGAAAACGCCTTCGCGTTCTCGAGACACCTCTGTCTCCACTGGATCCACGCGGGCACGCAGCGCGACCGTTGTTGCGCAGTCTCCTCCGGTGGTGGAGCAGGACATTCCTGCGAAGAACCCGCCACCATCCAGATCATGCGCTTCCGATATCAGAGATGTTGTCGGCCCCGCAAATCGCAGTCCATCTGTTTTACCGTCGCTCGACCCGTTTGAGCTACCTTTCGATGATAATGGGCCACCTTCATCTATCATCGTTCGTTCACCCTTTGAACCTGGTCAACCGACAGACGGCATGCCAGTCTCGGGAAAACCAGGTACTTCCTCTTTCCAGAGGCTCAACTACCTGGCGTCGCCCTTCGTAATGTCCAAGGCACCGACCGGGTTGGCACCAATTCCCAACCCCTGCACTAAGCAGACCCATACAACAGTCAGACCTACATCTCCTGCCTTTGCCCCGATGAAGACGCTCCCCGAAACTGTCACCAGCGTATGCCACACACCGCGAATGAACGGCATTGGAGTCCCGAAGGAATTTGAGCGTCTTACAAGTCTACCTATCGAGGACAATGATACAAATTCCGAACAGTCTGTCCCGCATCGAGTACACTCAAAGGAAGGAGCTCATGATGCTACTTATACGCCAAGGCCAAACCACCACTCCTATGTTGCGCCACACACGGCGTATTCCCCACCGAGCAGAAACGTGGGGCTGCATTTCATTGGTGCCCCTTCGAGCAAGCGTGTTTCTCCTCCTGCGGCGATTCCAGGGGCCGGTGGCAATGTCGATTCAGCGCAGTTCGCCGCTTTTTCGCGTGCATCGAATACTCTGGGCTCCGAGTCAGTGCTCTCCTCTAGCGCTTTCCCCTCAACTCCGTCCACTACTACTACGGAATCACATGAACCTGATGAAAGTGAACAGTGCCAAGCGTGGACAAGGTTCAAACCGCTCGTTCATCACCTGCTTGCAGCCAGAGAGAGAGGTATTACCCGTCCTTCACGTTCGACAATTGCAGTGAGCCTGGTAGAGTCAGACAAGCAAGTCTATGAACGCGCTGGAGTGTCGAGATTCCGGGATTACACCGCTCTGGCTGAGCAGGCAGGCATAATCGAGCTTGGTGGCATCGCAGGCGACGCATGGATTGCATTGCACCCGAATTGGTTCGGGGTGGATGACATTACAATTCCTCGTTTGCCCTCGAATAGTGTACGGCCTCCCACGCCCGACCCGCCGAAAGCGATCCAGAGTCCATTATTAATGGGTTCCAAGACCCCATTGATCGAAAGGACTGCGATCTTCCAAACGCCGACATTGTTTGCTTCGCCGAAACCTAACTCGCCCGAAACTAGCAAGACACACCAGATTTCATCAACTAACCGACAGAACAGCGCTCCCCGGGCTTCTATACCTGCCCAGTTCCAACCCTTGATAGATATTCTTATCCGGATGCGTGCTGAGGGCTCTTACCCGACCCTTAGATCCGTAGTAGGACAGCTGTTGGGTCAAGACGTATATGCTCGAGCAGGAGTGTCAGGATTCAAGGAGTACGTCCTTCAAGCTGCCGAGGCGCAAATTGTTCAGTTCGGGGGAGTTGGGGGTCATGCATGGATACGTCTTCATCCAGAATTACGAATATAGTAGGCCCTTTCACGTACGAGTGAAACCCGTCCTGCATGCTGTAGTTATATATGAATGAATCATAAGAAGCAATCAATTCCTTGCTTTGGGGCTGATCAAGGACTTGGCGGAGAATGGGGTCAAGAAGGCAAATGACCTAAGTCACCCTCAGAAGGTCATACTCGTGGCATCAGTGCTGTGCATGTCGTAGAGGTCAATTATCGTGACTGCAAATGCAACGCCCTGCCTGGGCGTAACGCGGTCCACAGTCGCGGGTGTCAACCATGTTGCGGTACTCCGCAGATAAAATATCGGTCCTCCAAGATGGGGATTTACTAGGAGCCAGAGGCTCAGGATATATATATCCACGGTTTTGGGGTGTCGTATAACCCTCTCCAGTCTGCTCTATGAGATATCAGCAATCAACTGGTTCGGCTCCAGTGTCGTATAAACCCGCTCAACGTCATCATTCTCTTCCAGAGCCTCAATCAAGTTTTCTAGGCGGTCCATTTCCTCGCCGTCTTCTCCAGCCTCCTGCGGTTCTAGTGGTGCCCAGTTGACCTCGCTCGTGAGTACCTCACAAAGTGAGGACGTTGACGCGAAATCAGCGATCACTTTCATGACCTTGCCGAGGTCTTCTGGAGGACAGACCAACTGGACGAACGTGTCATTGACGAAACGTCAAGCTCGAGCTCGATGCCTGCTCACCTCCGCCCCACGTTGGCCAGACTCTTCACTCCATTCCGCAAAGTCGATCGAACACGCATTCATGGCTTGGTCCAGAAGCGCTTCCATGTCGTCGCCAATGCGCACTTTTACGTAGCCTCGCTGCTGGAACATGAATTTGACAGGAGCTGAACGCGCCCTTGAGTGGAGGATGAGGGAGGGCCAACCCACCGGCTCGAAGTGTAGGACGCGCACCTGTACGAAGTCAGAAGATCCTTGACGTGCTTCACCGTGCGATTGACGTTGTCCGACCGACATTCTCTATGTGACTGCAGAGTTGGTTCGAGAGCCACTTGCACGCGGGTGAACACTTACATGATGATGCCGATCGTGCTGTTGTACATGGCTTCGAACAACATGGCCTGTCCATGGCCCTTGATTCGTTCGGCCTGCAAAGGCATGGTGGTCAGAGTCGCATCGTGTTCAACCTCTTGCTGCTAATTACCCTCTCGAGTGCCTTCTCGATGTTTTCTTTGGGAACGCCAACATCTTTTGCTCGCCGGATAGCGGCCGCCAAAAGAGTGTTCTCCTCTGGGTTTGTGGCACCACCCGCTGTGACATCGTTTTAGTCCCATAAAACAGGTTTATTGCCTCGGGCGACCGACCTTTGGCTGCAGATACAATATCCTGCAGAAGAACAAGGATGAGCCCCCGCGAAAAGGAAATCGTCTGGTCAGTGCTTACACGAGCTGCCTTGCCATAGATTTTGGACTTTTTGGCGTCCTCTAATCCCTTGCGGTGCTTGATTTTCGACCACTGGGGACACAGTCAGCCCAAGACTCGGAGCGCGACGAATGCTGAGTACTTTGTTATGGCCGGCGAAACGCGTTGGGGTTACCGAGAATGACCTCAACGACAATGAAATTTGAGTCCTTGGTAGAACATGTCCCAACCGGATAACCCCCAGGAACATTGAGAACGGTGTCAGAATTGAGTTTTACTGTAACAGGCCCGAACAAGTAAGGGGGCTGTCAAAGCCGCTTCGTGGAAAATGGTGAAAACAAAAACAAAAAAAATATGTGCACTAGTCTGAACATCCTACAGTTCGATGCTGAAGATCGACTATGTTATTTAAGAATTTGATGAGTCAACCTCTTTCACTGACAGCATTTCATTCCGGGAAAATTGTTGGCCCGGGTTGGCCTCTACAGCCCGCAAGGCGCCAACCAGATCAAAGTGGAAGAACGGTGTTTCCTCAGTCAAAAGAGGCGTACTCTCTAATACCCCTTCTCTCCCACGAGACAGAGGAGGCAGAGATGTCTCGTGTGCTTCGACATCTGTTCGTGGGGTCTCCGAGTGTGCCTTCCAGGCAGATCTATGCTCGTCACCGTATGTGACAACAGCTGCCACTTCGTTGGGTACTTCGGTTGGTGTACCAATGCCAAAGCCACCGGCAATCAGCGCCCGTTGTATCCACGGAGAAAGAATCGAAGCGAAATGGAACTAAATGACGTTCAATGAATAGTGCGGAGCCGCAAAATAGACAGTTGCACGAACCTCTACGGTTGCGTCGGTCCACCGCTCAACCTCGTTGCGGGTGTCAATCAGTGCTTGTACAGCTGTGGTATCAAGCTGGGACCTGAGAAAATTCATGTCATAAAAACGGCATGTTTGAGTGAGAGGTCCAACGAGCTTACACTCCAGAGAAATCGAGGACAATCGCACGAAGCTTTGGCTTCCCAATATTCGCTGCCTGAGCTGCTTCGGCACCACCAGCAATAGGGCCGGCGTCATTCCAGGGACGATCCCGAAGTTTAATCGCACCAACGTCGATGCCGCGGCGCATGTTTTCCTTCACGTAGTCTACAATTGTAGAATTGATGGATGAGCAGTTGGGGTAGAGGTAGCTTTCCTCAAAGCGGTAGATGATAACGCCAGGTGCAGGTGGTTCGACCTTGACCTCGAGGTTGGTAACGCCGTCAGGGCGAAGAGGGAGAAAAACTTCACGACTTCCTCTGTCATGTCGAGGGTCAGTGAGTGTAACTTTCCCGAGGAAGTAACCCCGAGGATGGGCAATCCGGACGAGCATAAGGGCTAGCGATGCAGCGATCGAGGTATAGATGCCATTTTCTATGGTAGAAAAAACGGTGACCAAAACCGCCGCAAGCCAGATGAGGAACTCCAAAGGTGATACGCGCCAGTACGTATATACCTGAGCAGGTGGCGCCACGAGATCGGCGACGGCATGTATGATAACTGCAGAAAGACCAGCGGTAGGGATCCAATAGAATGCTGGAGTAAGGCCATACAACGCAGCGATGACCACCATAGCTGTTGCAATACCACTGGCAGGAGTGCGGACCCCCGACTTGCATTTCAACGCCGAACGTGAGAATGATCCAGTAGCAGGGTAAGCATGGAACACGCTTCCAACAGTGTTTGTGACACCTATTGCGATCAACTCCTGGTTAGGGTTGATCTTGTAGTGGTTCATTCGACCAAACGCTTGGGATGTATGTCAGGACATTTCTCCGCATTCACTCGTTCAGACATACACTTTGCGATGGCAATGTGCTCCAACAAGAGAATGATAGTGGCGACAGGCAATTGAGAAGCAAGAGCACCTATTAACTCCGGATCGATCGTAACGGGGCCAACATCCTGGAGACCCCTGGGGACTGTCTGAAGAATCTTGATTGGATATCCAGAAGCGGTTTTGCGATGGCGGCAGTATAACCAGGCTGCGATGGTCAATATCAAGATGACAAATGCGTTCCTAGCCACCATGATGAAGAAGAACGCCCGGCCTAACAAAAAGTTGGGTCAGCTCTCGAGGATACAGCTCAGATAATTATCTCTTACTGCTCCCGGGAAAGCGGCGTTGGAGGTTTGTGAAAATTATGCGAATAGCATAGAGTGCGACTAGGCCAGTTACACCCCACGCAGCATCGAGAGTGGCTCTCGGTAAGTGCATGAGGGTATTGATGATGACCTTGTACGGGGCAGCTCTCGTACTATGGAGACGATGTAAAGAGTGATCAGTGACTGAGGACGGATGACTGACTTGAACCCGGAAATGCCCATCAACCCAGGAAGTTGGCTAGTGACGATGGTGATGGCAGAGCCTGTCATAAAACCACTGACGGCGGGTGCAGGAATGAATTCGACCAGCCAACCAATCCTCAAGAGCCCGATTCCGAGGACGATGAAACCACAGATGAATGCAAGTGTCGTGCCTATGTCTGGTCCCGACCATTTTCCGGGGAATTTGGAATCGACTGAAGCAATGATTTCAGCAGTCAAGAGAGACATTACAGCGACCGGACCAATGGATACATCCTTGGATGTGGCAAAGAACTGGATGGGGATAGGATTAGTCCATGTGTCATTTCTGAAATAGAGTGCGTACACAGTATGTCATAACCCCGACGAACGAAGAATATAAACCATACTGAGCGGGGAGCGTTGCGAGCTGAGTTGAAAGGTTGTGAGTGATGAATAAGTGAGGAGGAGTGATATTCACCTGGGCATAAGACATACCCTGAGGGACGAGCACGATGCCGACCGTGACGCCGGCGATGAGATCACCTGTCAGCCACCCGAAATCTGGGACGAATGAGTGACGTGCTGATCGCTTGGCTGCGGACATACTATAACGGGAAATCCACCCAAGGATTGGAAATAGGCTGCTGAGATAATCAATGATCTAGACAGTCGCGATTGTGAGCACCGTTGGCGAGATCGTTGCGCGCTTGGGACTGACACTCTGCTTGGGATTCTTGACCCGGTCCTTGACGTAGGTAGTGGTGGATATGACGGGTACGCCATCTTCGGGATAATCTATCACCTTCTTGCCGACCCGCTTTACGGTGGACGCCATGGGGAGGCAGAGAGCAAGCGTCAAGAGTCAAGACGGGGTGTAGGGCAAACGGATGGGATGCTGGTGACCTTTTTATGGCTGCAACGGTGTGCAGGGGGAATTGTAACCCGCTGATCTGGGTTGTATTTTAAGCTTGGGCTATCAGCATGGGAGGAAAGCACGCCATCCCCCCTGCCACTGACGAGCCAGCGCGTGGCTGTAAAAAGTCCATACCAGGTAAAATTCCAATAGGCCGAACCTAAGCCATATCCCCAGATTAATAAACACTCACCAGGGCCAAGACTCCGAGACCATGCAAGCCTTGGGGCGTGACGCCACTTTGCGCACCAGGCACACGAGCCGCACCCTTCCCCGGGAACGTATCGCTCGGATGTTGAACTGATGCCCTGTCAAACACACTCGTTATCGCTCCACTCATTAGCTCTTGGCAGGGGAAGGCGAGTAGACCCTGCAGACCACCACGCTGCCAGGTCACTATACTCGTAAAAGTGCTCGTACGGTACATCTGGGTGGAGAGCATGTCATATCTGAGTGAAATGAGAATTCAGGGATCCGCTGTCTGGAGGCAGCCATGAAAACACGACATCGTCGACCTGCACTTTGGCTGTGCCGTATGTACTGGGTGAATGCAGTATCTGTGCCACCGAAAATATTGCCACGCGTCGAGTCCTTGTTTTCTTGCAGGGCTTGCTCAACGCCAGTGCGCACAGTGCTGAGTGTCCAGAATACCACATCCGACCTCGCATCCATCGTCTTCTCTCTCTCTCTCTCTTTCTGGTAACGACTAATGACCACTCAGCCCAAGGCAGTTCCTCTCGTCGCTCCTGGCCACACCCGCCCTGTTACCCATCTTTCTTTCTCCCCGACACTCGATGACAACACCTATTTACTGGTCTCCAGCTGCAAGGATGGCAATCCCATGCTCAGAGAGTGGACCGGAGATTGGATCGGCACCTTCCTCGGTCACAAAGGCGCTGTGTGGTGCACCAAACTCTCCCCAGACGGCTCAAGAGCCGTATCAGGCAGCGCCGATTTTACAGCGTGAGTACTGTATGTTACACACTCCTCCCGGTGACCTCATGTGTCGACCTGTCCACCTCCCGATAGAAAGATCTGGGACACATTCTCGGGAGAGGCTCTCCACTCTTTCCCCCATAATCACATCGTTAGGACGGTTGCAATTTCAAGGACTTCCTCTCACATACTAACCGGCGGACAAGAAAAGAAGGTCCGCATCTTTGATCTGGCCCGCCCAGACGCGGAAGCAGATCTCCTCGGAGACCCTGGTACGACACCACATGAAAAGACGGTAAAGAGCGTCGTCTGGGTTGGAGAACATACCGGTGTATCGGCTGGTGAAGATGGCATCATAAAGTGCGCCTCTCCCTCGGGCCTTTGAGCCACACTGTATTCATAGGTCCTCAGATGGTGGGATCTACGGACCCGGAAACTTACGACCTCACTTGCTTTCCCGAATCCCATCACGTCCATGGAACTCTCCGTACAAACAAAACGGCTCGTTGTCACGTCAGGAGAAACCGTGGCATTTATACCTGCCTTGCCAAGCACAGCGCCGACGCACAGTCTGAACCTTGCCTATTCACCATCCTCTGCTTCCGTCCATCCCATCCTGCAAGATCGCTTTGTCACGGGAAACCTCGGGGATGAATGGGTCCGAGTGCACGGGATGGACGGTGAAGAAAGGGAGGTTTTGAAAGGTCACCATGGTCCTGTCCATTGCGTCGAGTTCAGCCCAGACGGCGAAGTGTACGCAAGCGGTAGTGGTACGTGTTACCGTTGGCATGGCATGTGGCATCACGATCTGATGACGATTACGTTGACCCTATGTAATTCATCATTATCTGCCGTTTTAGAGGACGGTGAGCCTATATCTATTCGTGCCTCCATAAAGCTGAACAGTTGGCATGACGCAGGTACCATCCGGCTTTGGCAAACAACGCCCGGAAAGACTTACGGCTTGTGGCAAGGCCATTCCAATGGCGGTTAGAGGCACAGCGGCACACGAAGTGTCAGTGTTATGGCATTGTGTGGGCATCGGTGCACGTTCGCACTACTTTTGCTTGGTCGGCGGAGACATGGCCGGTAGATGAACTGATTGTAATATCCAGAGGGCACTCAATATCAGCTGGTACGCTTCGACGAGGCAACTCCCTGGGGGGCGTGGTATTTATTTGTTGCGTTGTGTCTGAGGATCCACCGCGGTATATGAACACAAGTACTTGAGGTTCCATCTCGGTCCCACGGACTTCGATGTCTCCAATTTCTCTAACACTTGGCGTGTCATTCGGGCAACCACAACGGCCCCTCTGATCACTCATTATGCAGAAATGCTTCGTTCTTGAACCCCAGCTCGGAACCGCTATCCACTATACCCGGACTAGGCGCACTACCTCATTCTGGCGTGTGTTGGCTTCCTGCGGATTACCGCAAGAGACTTGTTCCAGTGGCTTCATCATCCCATCAGGAATGTCGCGTCAAGTTATTTCCGCTAGGTATGCGTGCCTTGCGGACCCTAGATGTGACCTGTAACCTCCTGTAACCGACGAGCATCATAACAGCGAAAAAGGGAGCATACTAACATAAGTTCCTTTTCGTGCCGCTCACCTGTCCTCCAATGACATGTCTCAAATGGCTAGTGGAGATGCCAAGCGAATACGTCTTTGCAAATAAGCTTTCAGCGCTCAGCTTCCAGCTCAAATAGGGGTTTCACTCACCTCCGAGAAACGGGAACAATTGTTTTGCTCCCCGCAAGGTACATACTGATGTACCTTGTCATCGGCTCAGTCTCGTAGTGTCGCTTATCGTCTATCAGTGCTTAGCTCGGCTTCTAGTTGTGTGGCCCACCAGATCACCCATGCAACTTATAACAACACCTGTCAAGATCAGGAGACATATCTCATAATATTACACAAAAAGTATGATGCCATCGAGTAAATTTCCTACACTTTTGTCAGTGACAGACCATTTAATGTCGACAAATGATAACCATTTGACTCATCGCCTTTCTTTTTGGTTTAGTACGCAGATTGTCTCCATTTAGGCACCAAGGTAGTGATGCTGTAAAGTTATGTGCATCTCCGCCAATTGCTATGATTCATCACACGTGCACGATCTGTTAAACTCCAGCCAACGTTCGTTTCCGCTGTTTGATGTTAGGTTTTGGTAGTAATCTCAAACCCATACCCCATTAGGAGTGGCCCAGGGGTATGCGTTATCAGGGAGTATGTGTTATCAGGGAGTCGACTGTACTATGCGTTTTGAGATTGGTGACCGCAGTTACCGCACCCCGGATCGGAGAACTCTAGATATTTTGTTGGCTCGGAGGACTGGGTGACGAAGCTGGACAGGACCGTGCACTTGTTACTCTAGACACTCATCGCCTTGCATTCGAGGCACACCGTACTGGCTGTGAAGCAGCTTCTACCGAAAACAGGATAATGATGCCCAATTCCATCCTACATCCCAGGGACCAACACTGGCTCTATCGAGACACCCGGCAACATGACTTTTGCTTTCGATGGCAGGCGGTCTGCGGAGATAACAGCGCTGTCGAGGTTCACAGAGGTATGCTGTGATGTTCGTTGGGTCTGAATGTAGTCCGGGCTCCCCTTTACTCCGCTGTCACTAGACTAGCCAATTTTCAAATTTCAAGGTAGGCACAAGCACTACATCACGGGCTTCTTCTGTCGTAATCGTTGAACACAGCCTTCTCCAGCTTTAACGCGGATCGAATACGAATGTTCTTCTCATTCATGTGCCATGGGAGCGGCGACGGAGCCCCATTATTACCGCAAGCGTTATAAACCACCAGCTTCTGGCTGCTATTCATTTAATGCCCTTCATCTATTGACTCGATCGAACGTCTCCCGTGCCAACCCCAGCACACCTGGCTGCATGACGTGGAGCGAAGACTGCGATCAGAACTTCTTCGAGCCCACGAGGATCAACCCCATCGCCCAACGTCACGCGTTCAGGGGCGAGCTACACACGACTCGGACGGATCCAAACATCGATTCACCTCCTCGTTTGGACCCTTTGACGTAGAAGCAGCATCCAACCTTGCATAAACACCGCGACCCAAGATATTCGATGAGTTGCCTCTGAAGGATAGGGTAGCATACATCCGTGGTGCCAACCGAGGCATTAGACTCGAAATGGCGATTACGCTCGCTGAAGCGGGCGCTCACGCAGATTATTGTGTAGACGTTCCATTGCAACCAGGTGAAGCATGGATCGCGTCATGCGATTTTGTTGATCGGGCCGGGTCCTGAGAAAGAATTCAATGAGGTCAGTTGTTGTGAACTGCCTTGAAGCGAATATGAATGACTTCCAAGGTCATGGATGTCAATAGGAAAGGGGTATTATTCGCCGCGCAAGCAGGGAGCAGGCAGATGGTTCGATTCGGCACAGAAAATCCAGGAAGCATCATTTTGAGTGCTTCTATGAATGGGAGTGTCACTAACAAGGTCATAGCGAGCTGAGGGACCGGCAGGATCACGCCTGGATCTCATACAGCATGTCCAAGTCTGCGGTGCTGCAAATGGTGAGGCGTATGGCGTGTGAGCTGGGAGGGAGGAAATTTCGATTTACCTGGCTACATCAGAATGAGGCAACAGAAAGCGCGATTCGGAGACCATGGTGATGTTGGTGGGGTTTTAGAATGAGAAACAGAAGCATCGAGGAGAACTCGTACCTATTGGCTGGTCCTCGATGAAGCCATTTCAGATGCTGGCTAGACCGGACGAAATGCGAGGCGTGATGACATGGCTAGCATCTGAGACATCCGGCTTTTACATCGGCGGTGAGTGAGCGTGTACACGTCCGCTTAACTTGTACCTAGTATTGTCTTTGACGGAAGCTACACTGCCCGGTGAACGTTGAACCCTTGAAGACGGGGTGTGGTGTGATGTCACGCTTAGTCATGACGTAGTAGGTTCCCTTGTCACCAAAAAGAGCGAATGTGAGAGAGAAGAGGGAGAATCATCGACGATCTCACCGAGATGTATTCTTGCAGTACCTAGGTGCGCTGTCTCGAGACATATTCTTCCCATGTGTCGCCTTGGTGAAAGCGTGAGGTTGGAGGAGGCACGACTCAGCTTTGCACGTCGCCCACTCATTCCTGCGTAGATAGCTGACAGGTTCCCCAGTGGTTTACTATCTCGATGGCACGGGCAGAGTGTATGCTGTGTCACCGGCCTCAAAGCTGTGGTTGCTTTCCTGGCCCCGGAGATCTCCAGGCGAGTCATACTGTCTACCGAAACCCCTGACCGGTTCGGGAGCAAACAATGAGACTTTGGACACGGCCTGAAACTCCCACGTGAACGTGCGGATTCGGGGCTGGTCAAAGTCCCAATACTTGACCGGAATGAGCACAGATCTAAATTGTACGACGATCGTACGCGTGGTTTGACTTACTATCCCCTGGCATTCCTTCCCCCGGGATCGGCACCTTTCGGCGGGTCACAAGGTCACAGATCGAACCAGACGGATTTCCGAAAGGAGCCGATCCGGGCTAGCGTTTTGTGCCTGAATGGTTTTGGGAAGAATGGTCAGCTGGACGGAGGTTTCCGCCAGAGTCATAGGGGGTAATCGAGCGATCATCGACATCAACGCCGTCTTCCTGCCATCTTTTCCATCGTGCATTCCAATGGCATCCCCGTAAGCAACACTGATGATGAGTTGTAGCAGTTGAATTGATGATGCGGATAGTAGCAAAGCACAATCTGTGTCGCCTCTAGCCCCGTTAGGTATTGAAGCTGCCCTGAAGGCAAAAGAGGACGCCTCCTTCGTGCCACGGCCCAAGATCTTTGACGAGTTTGCGGTTACGGATCGTGTTGGGCTCGTGTCCGGGGGTAACAGGGGCCTTGGACTGGAAATGGCCATCGCACTGGCTGAGGCGGGTGCGCGGGTTGTTTACTGCTTCGATCTGCCCGAGGAACCGTCGGACGAGTTTAAAGCATCTCGGGAGTATGTGAGCAAGTTGGGGAACGGATCGAGGCTGGAGTACTTTAGTGCGGATGCGAGGAATCAGGAGCTGCTGTGGAAGAAGGCGGAAGAAATTGGGGACAAGGAGCAGCGATTCGATTTTTGTGTTGCTGCGGCGGGGATCTTGAAGCCGCACACGGAGTGCTTGGAATACCCTGCGGAAGAGTTCAGAGAAGTGAGTGGGCATGATAGGATTGGAATGCTGATTTACCGTGGCGCAGGTGTTGGATGTGAACACGACGGGGGTGCTGTTCACGGCGCAGGCAGCTGGACGGCAGATGGCGCGATTCGGGCGCGGGGGGAGCATTATCCTGATTGCGTCCATGTCGGGAAGTATCACGAACAAGGTGAGCCGAGGCTGTGAGGTATAAAAGCGGCACTGAATTGGGTGCAGGACCACGCGTGGGTGTCGTACAACACATCCAAGTCTGGGGTGCTGCAGATGGCACGGAGCATGGCATGCGAGCTTGGGGAGCAGCGCATCCGAGTGAACACGCTCTCGCCTGGACATATCTACACGAAGTGGGTGGCTATGATGTGGCTGTGCGAGTATTTGACAGTGGTTGGCGCAGGATGACTGCGGCGTACCTGGACAAAGAGCCGCATCTGTACGACAAGTGGTCGAAGCTGAACCCGCTCGGCCGCCTCGGCCGACCCGACGAGATGCGGGGTGTTGTGACGTGGCTCGCGTCGGATGCGTCTAGTTTCTGTACTGGGAGCGAGTGCGTGTTTTTGTTGTGCTGCCGGGTGGTGCTGACTGGGGTGCAGTATTTTGGTGAGCGGGGGCCACCACGCGTGGTGAGGGTGTCACGTGCGCGAATGTAAAGTACGGTGTGAGATATTACTGTAAATGGGATGATCTCGATCGGCGCAGCAGTGAGTGACTGCGGATGGTCGAAAATGCGCAGTGGACCCGTCTTTGCAGTCGACCATGAGCAAGCGTCGTGACCCCGCTCAGCCAACCGACATTGCAGAGCGCATGATCGCATTCCAGCGCAGAAACGCAACGTGAGTCGCTCGCCCCAGATCGGACCCGCGCTCACTCCCCCCAGCGCGACAAGACGGCCCCCGCCGTCGTCCCCACCCAAGCCCGTCCCCCGTCCTGACGCCGATCCAGACGACTTTTCCCGTCGTCTCAAAATATCGCCCCCAGCCCGCCCCCAGCAGCCAAAGCAGACCAAGCTCTACAACCCCGACTCCGACCCAATCCCCCTCCGGCGCACGCACGACCCTGAGCCCGTCTCAGACGCAACCAGCAGCTCCTACCTCCCCCGCAACACCGCACCCTCCCACCAGCGTCTCTTCGACCACCGCAAGGACGACCCCGTCCGCTTCGCCGTCCTCGCCAGGCCCTCCAGCGGATCAAAGCCCACCCCCGCCCAAAAGACCTCCGCAGATCATGTCTCCGCCTCCTCCACCTCCTCATACGCCCATTCCCTGACCTCCTCTTCCTTCACCCTCTCCTCCGGCACAACCGACAACTCCTCCGCCTCGTCTGCACTCTTTGACGGAAAACCCCGCGAAGAGTCCGGCAACAACGCCTTTGCGCTCCAGCTCAAAAAGCTCTACCGCAGCATATCCGCCCTGGAGTCAAAGATCCTCTCAGAAGACACTGACGACAACCCCGACGACTCCCGCGTGCTCTTGCACCCCCGTGCCCGCGACATTTCCGACGATGAACTCGAACAACAGAGGTGGCTCAAGCTGATATCCGACCATAAACGGTAGGTCGATCCCCCGGTCCCACATCTGCTCCCCCGTCCTCATCTCCCACTCCAGACTCGCCGACATGATGCACAACTTGATGGAAATCTCGCTCGCCCCTTCCGTACCCGCCTCCTTACGCGTCATCCCAACAAAGTACAATATCATCATCAGACTCTGGACCCACGCCTTCCACAAACTCCTCGAGGCACTCCGTCGTGCCTCCTTTGCCTCCCCTCTCGCTCTAGAGCATCTTCAGGACTTCATCTACTTCGCTTACACCTTCTACACAGGTCTCCTCGAGGAACCCACCCTCAAGGGTTTCCGCGCCGGCTGGCTCGAAGCACTCGGCGACCTCGCTCGCTACCGCATGGCCGTCGCCGCTATGGTCACCAGCAACCAGCTTTCGGGCCATGCCCTCACGGCAGACGCCGTCTCTCAGGCGAACGCTGCCTCCGCCGATGATCCCTCCGCCCCTCAGAAGAGCAATTCAGGCATCAGCGCCAGGTCCTCCTCCTATCGGCCAGCGGCACGCATCGACGACTCGCCCACTCCCAGCGTCGGCATCGTCGCCGCGCGCATGATGCCAGTCGAGCCTGAAAAGGAGCGCTGGCGGGGTATCGCTAAAGAGTGGTACGCTCAAGGCATCGCAGATACCCCCGGCACAGGCAAGCTTCACCACCACCTCGGACTCCTCAGTCGCGAGGTCGAAGGCGAGGAGCTACGAGCAGTCTACCATTTCGTGAAAAGGTTCGTCGCCGTCACCATCTGTCCAATTGTCACTCACCACGTCCGATCGACAGTATGACCACCCTCCATCCTTTTTCGACATCACGTGAATCCATTCTTCCCATTTGGTCATCGACCGCTCAGTCCCGTCGCTCTCAGCCGGATGCGACAGTCACCGAGTTATTCGTCCTCCTCCACGGAATGCTCTTCACCAACATCGAACTTGACGACTTTGCTCCGACTCTTTCACGCTTCCTCGAACGCCTCGAGATCGAGGGCGCTGAAGCAAGCGAGTGGATCATGATGGCGGTCACCAACATTGGTGCCATAATGGAATATGGTCGACCCGGTGGTGTCCTCCGCAGGGCGGGTGGCGCGGGTGCCCGCGATGCTGCATCGTCAGCTCCCTTCCGGGTCTTTGCAAAGCGAAACATGTCCACCCAGCCCGAGGAAGACTCAGAAGAGAAGCGGATGGATGTGGACGACGATGCATTGAAATCCGAGCTTTTGCAAGCACACGCCTCGCCAGTGTTGTCAAACAGCCCGTCACCTCCTGAACTTTCTCAGGCATTTAAATATGCGATGCAGCTCGCATTTTCGATGCTCTCCTTTGTGCTCCGCAACCCGACGCGCAAAGCTTCGCCATTTGCGGAGTCTACTCTAAATCCCTATCTCACCGCCCTCCTCACGTTCCTTGCGACTGTTAGCAGATACCCCGAGACTCTCGCGATCCTGGAGCGATTTATTCCGTGGGAGGATTTAACAGCATTCTTCACCTCGATTCCCAAGAATATACACATCTCCCAGGGACTACATGTTCCCGCGCCCACCGGTGCGGAACGCTGGGTGATGCTCACGAGTGGCTGCGCTCCGGCCCTCCCCGAAGACTGGTGTATGCGCGGAATGGAATGGGTTGGTCGCAAGGTGTTCGAGCGCGGGTACTGGAAGAGTGGGGAAGATCGTCGCGTGGAGATCGAAGTGTTGGACACCGAGGAAGGGAATCAGTTGACGGACGGCATCATCCAAGACGAGGACGCAGACGAAAGCGGCAGTGGCCTGAAGAACGAGACCGCGCAGCGGTGGACAAGGATTGCACGCACTGCAGTCAACTTGGCCGGAATCGTCGACGGTTTGGCGTGGGTAGAAGGGACGCGTGGGTGGAAAGTAGGTGGCATGTTGGAGGCAAAAATACGCAAATGGAGAGACGAGGATCGTCACGAACGTGAACAAGAGGAATTCCGACGTAGAGGTCGGAGGTGGACCGACGACGCGATGGATATTGACGTCGACGATGCAGAGGTGGATGAATCCTCGGAAGGTGAGGATGACGAAGAGGATTCGGAAGAAGTGAAAGCACTCAAGGTGAGGAATTCTCTGAGCCGTCGTCAGCGTTGGCTCAAACGTTTTTAGGCACGGCGGCGATATCTGCGATCCTTGCTCGCGTCTGCTCAACGATTACCCCCTTCCTCAACGCCGCGCTCGAAACGCCATCCGCGCCGGCCTACCGCATCTACTCCGACGTTGAACGTCGTCCCCGGTTACACTGTCCTTGTACCTGACACCAACATTCTTTTGTCATCCTTATCGGTCGTTGTCTCGATCATCGAGTCACTGCGATGGACCGTTGTCATACCTGTTCCGGTCATCATGGAACTTGATGGACTTAGTTCCAACACATCCCAGCTCGGCGAGGCCGCACAAGAGGTCGTCGCCTATATCACCTCTCACATCCGATCGCATGCCACGTCGCTCAAAGTCCAGACGTCCAAGGGCAACTATCTCACGTCCCTCAGCGTCCGAACCGAGCAAGTCGAGTTTTCTGACGAAGCATCCTGGGACCGATGTATGGATGATCTCATCCTCAAGGCTGCCATCTGGCAAGACGAGCACTGGATCGATCGATCGGCACTTCTCAAGGGTGGTGCTGCCGTACGAGACACGAACAATGCCGTCAAGGTCGTTCTGCTGAGTCTTGACCGCAATCGTGAGTCATCTCGTCTCGTTTTTTTGTTTCATTTGTTTGACCTCGTGGTGTCGTCGCTCTCAGTGAGGCTCAAGGCTCGCTCACGGCAGCTATCCGCAGCAGGCGAGAAGGACTTGGCTGCCATTCTCGCTTGTGGGACGTAACAAGGACGGACGCGGTCGCTTTCGGTTTACTCTCGTTTCAATCTTTGGTTCCCCCCGGTTGGGTCGCGCGCACAAAGATGCCACGTTGTGGTGGAACGTCGTTTCTGCCTGGATAACTAAACATTACCCATGGCCCGCTAAGAGGCGGTAGAGTGACCAGAGTTGCACACCAATTGGGATCATCATCGACACTCTTGCATCATACCCTCACCCTTATTGCATACCTCACTTTTGTGTTGTCGGGCGTTGTATTCTATTCGTAACACCATAAATTTATTTTCGTTTTGTTGTAAAGCTCAAGCGAACGATACACCTCGATTTCATGTCTATAATACATGGTGTTTCGCATGGCGGGTCTATCCGTCTACTCGTAAATTACGTTTTGCTGGGTGAGCGCGTACTGGAGGGTTCCTTCAGGGAACCACCTAGGGAACAAGGTGAGGGGTGAGCGCCACCTCTGACGACAAATCGACGCACAGTTTGATCTCCTTTTCGGCGTTTTCGACCGAATCGGAGCCATGGCAAATGTTGCGGCCGACGGCTAAGGCGTAGTCGCCACGGATCGTACCTAAAGCCCCGTTGAGCGACGAGAACGCGCGGAGAGAAAGACGAACGCGAACACACCGGGTTGCGACGCGAGGGGGTTGGTGGCGCCGAGCATCGCACGGCCCGTCTTGACGGAATCGAGGCCCTCAAAGACCATGCAGAACACGGGGCCAGTCTGCATGTACGTGATCAAGCCGGGAAAGAAAGGCTTTTCCTTGAGATCGGCGTAGTCTGTTGGGTGTGAGTCGGGCGCGATGGGGAGGAAGAGGGGCACGGACGGCTTTCGAGGTGCTCTTTGGAGGGGAGGGCGAGCTTGGCGGCGATGAGCTTGAAGCCGCGTTTCTCGAATCGGGTGAGGATCTCGCCGACGAGACCACGGTCGACGCCGTCGGGCTATCGAAGGGATCTAGTGGGGTGGGGTTGAAGAGAAGAAGAGGGATACCTTGACCATGATGTAGGTGCGCTCGTGGATGTTGGGTTTTGGTGCCATCGCGATGGTAGATGGACGATACGGATCCCTTCGTTCTCGTATGCTTTGAATATTTTGTGATCTTATCAGCACACAAACAGGGACAAACATTGTTTCCGAATGGACCCGCTGGAATACCAACTCTTGTCAAACACAACACAATGAACGCGCTCGGGCCGTCTCTCGCACCCTACGTCCGCTCGTCCCGCTCGCTCAAAAAGCTCGTCACCCCCGTCGCTCACTGGTATGCCGACTTGATGGGCTACCGCCGTATGGGCCTCAAGTACGACGACCTCCGTGCGTGCTTCATTTTCGTGCCGTCCTCCTGACTCTCTCACCGGGGAAAAAAAATAGAGATGGAAGAGTTGCCTGAAGTACAGAGGGTACGTCGCGCTCGAATTGGAAGACTGCTTGATCGCGTGAACGCGTCATATAGGCTTTGGGACGTCTGAC
The DNA here is from genome assembly GCA_038090935.1 of Hortiboletus campestris. Lineage (NCBI taxonomy): Eukaryota > Fungi > Basidiomycota > Agaricomycetes > Boletales > Boletaceae > Hortiboletus > Hortiboletus campestris. The sequence continues at coordinate 18,597 of JBBPNN010000123.1, forward strand.
GCCCCGCGAAGCATACGACCGTGCATACCGTATGAAGGTGTCGTTACACGCGAGCGCTGTCCACAAGGATTTGCCAAAGGACAAGTGGGTCTCGGTCAAAGACGTATGCGCAGCCCTATCCGCTCTGGTACTGTCGCTCATTCTCATCTGACAGGACGTCCGCTACCTCAAACCACATATCGAGTCTGTCGTCAAGGAGGACGAGGAGAGGGCCGCCTGGGACAACATGACTGTCCACCGAAAATAGACTTGTTCACGTAGACACCACAGCTATCGATATCCTTGCGTAATGCCCCACCACACGCTGCATTCAAGTCTTCGTTATTCCAAGAGTCAACTTCGCGGTCTGAACGTCTATGCATAATTAGACGAGTAACTACTACACTTTTTGAAAATCTAGTCATTTTACAAAGCCTTCTCAAGAGGAGAAACAACTTTTGTGTCCTTGTAGAAACTGATCACCTTCTTGCCGACAGCAGCAATGTCTGGAGTGGGGAGAGTTAGTCCAAATCACACATGCAAGTTAATGTACGTACTGGTGCCGGTGATACCAAATTTCTCGTACACCTTCTTGTACGGTCCCGATGCCCCCCATGCTGGCAAGCCGTATTGCTGCAAACACCCATCAACATTACCATAATACTAGACCCATAGCCAACACTCACCTCATGACTGTATTTTTGCCATCCGACGGTCGACAGCGCCTCCAAGGACAAGATCGGAGCTCCACTCCTCAGGACACTCAGCCTGTATTTCTTGTCCTGTTTGTCGAACACAGACCAACATGGCAAGCTCACAACACGGACCCTCAAGCCCTCCTCTTTGAGCTTGCTTGCAGCCTCTAATGCAATCGGAACCTCGCTTCCGCTGCTAACAATTGTCAAGTCCTCCTGGTCGACCTCATAGAGTACGTAACCACCGCGTGTGGCCTGCTCAATCGTGGATCCCTCGAGGTTGGGAAGGTTCTGGCGGGAGAGTGAGAGGATCGAAGGCGTCTCTCTGCTCTGGATCGCAACCAGGTAGGACGCAGAGGTCTCATTGCCGTCCGCGGGGCGCCAGAAGTCGAGATTCGGGATAGCACGGAAGTGGACAGCAGTTTCAACGGGCTGGTGAGTAGGACCGTCTTCACCGAGACCAATGGAATCGTGTGTTGCTGTAATGGACAGATAAGTAAGTAAACGGATGGAATGCGAGGGCGGAATGCCACGCACCAACCCAGATTACCTGGTGCTTGCTCAGAGCCGATAACCTCACTGCACCAGCGGCGTACGACACAAAATTCTGAACCCGAGTGAGGCACGAGTGTATCTAGTTTGCCATCGCACGCACCAAGAAAGTCCCAACGAAGGGCACAATACCGCCATATGCCGCCAAACCGTTACCAATTGCACCCATAGCATGCTCACGGACACCATAGCGGATGTAGGTTCCCGAGTAACCTCCCAGACCAGTGCTAGGGTGCTGGAAGTCGACGGTTTGCTTGGCCTTGGTCAGATTACTACCAGTCAGATCTGCCGAACCTCCCATGAGGTCTGGAAGCTTGGGTGTTATGGCAGTCAGAACAATTTCAGAGTACTTCCTCGAGGCCTGCGCGGCGTCACTGGGCTTGTAGACCGGCAGGGAGTTCTCCCATCCTTCCGGGAGCTTTCCGGCAATCCGACGCGTGAGCTCCGCATGTTCCTTCGGGTAAGCCTTGCCATATTTCGCAAGTAAGGTCGTCCAAGCTGCCTCAAGCTCGGCACCCCGGCTGGCGGCTGCTCGGTATGTCGCGTATGTCTCATTGGGAATGTAGAAGGTTTGGTCCGGTGGGAAACCGAATTTACTCTTGAGAGACTGAATATCATCGGCCTTGAGGGCTGCGTGAGAGATCAGATGGAGTTAAGGAAACAGTGCAATAACGTAGCTACGCACGAGAACCGTGGACACCGTGGGTACCCTGTTGCTTAGAACCATACCCGATCGTTGTTCGGAGCTTGATGAGAGTGGGTTTGGACTTCTCACGGCGAGCGGCTGCGATCGCGTTGTACATTCCGTCGAGGTCGCTACGGCAATTGGTTGGCGAAATGATGCAGACGGTGTAGTAGCACATTACCTGTCGCCGTCTTCAACGGGAAGAACCTGCCAACCATATGACAAGAACCGCTGGCCGACATCCTCGGTGAATGCGACAGCAGTATCGCCATCGATGGAAATATCTGTTCAGAAGGGGAGTACAAGGTGGTAACGCGCTACACGGGTACTCAAACTCACGGTTGTCGTCGTAGATCTGGGAACGCTCGTGAGTACTGTGAAGGTGTCTCACAAACGTGAGATGTACATACAACAATGAGGTTGCCCAGCTGCAAATGGCCAGCGAGGGATGCGGCCTCGCTTGCGATACCCTCCATGAGACAGCCGTCTCCGGTGAAGACTAATAACACAATATTAATAAACCGTTCGTATGACGTGTAATGGTGCCTACCATAAGTGTAGTTATTTATAAGGTCGAAGTTATCACGGTTGTACACGGCGCCAAGATGAGCCTGAGCCATGGCAAGGCCGACACCGTTTGCAAAACCTTGACCCAGGGGACCAGTGGTGACTTCGATGCCTATGTGCAACTACCTGTCAGAATACGAGATAAGAGAATCAGCAAGCTGGCGCTACCATCAGTGTGGTTTACTTCTGGGTGGCCAGGGGTTAACGAGTCGATTTGTCTGAATGCCTTGAGGTCGTCCAGGGACAATTTATATCCAAGAAAGTGCAACAGAATGTATTGTAGAGCACAACTGCGTTAAACGACGGGTCAAGGCCGGAAACACGGTGGATTATGATGACAGTACACTCACCCGTGTCTAAATAATGATGAGTCACTTATGAAACGGACGAGAGGAATCTTACCCGTTGGAGAGCACGAAACGGTCACGATTGAACCACTTGGAGCTACTGGGATTCGCGTTGAAGAACCTGACGTGTCGGTGAGGAGGGAGTAGGGAATGATTAAGAACAACCATTACCTCGAGAAAAGTACATGGGCGACGGGGGCCATGCCCATGGGCGCACCTGGGAAGGTGAACCGTTGTTAGCGACTGACACGGAGGACTCGCCAGGGTGCTTACCGGGGTGTCCGGAGTTGGCCTTGGCGACGACGTCCGCGGCGAGGGTACGGATAGTCGCAATGCAGGTCGCATCTGTGAGACTGAACAGAGCCATGGCTGGTGATGGAAGGAGAAGAAGAAAAGGCAAGAGCGGCAAATGAGCGTTCAAGTTGGCTGATTATCAATAAATACAAAAAACGGGACAGTTGCCATTGATCCGCTCCTTTCTCACTCCATACCTCATTTGCTACATGCATCCACAGCTTTCCGACAAGCGCGATGGTGAGTACCAGGCTCAGACAATCCCAGAGTCATCCTCATCATCCCACAGTCTGTCGTGATTTCATCGAAGCTCTTAATTTCTGCCATACAAGCAACTGGAAACGCTTGACAGGTGGCTGCAACGATCAAAAGTCTGCCCTCATCCAGTGTCTCCGCAAGGAGGTGAGTGTTCGAGCTTCCCCCACATCCAGGTCATCTTGACGTCTCGCAGAGTCGTGAGCGCTCGACTCGCAATCGCGCCGTGGCCAAAGAGCGGCGACTCAAGACCGAACAAGCGTGGAGGGAACTTCATGAAGACGATTAAGTGCGGTACATGGACCCTTTTCTGCCCTTCCGCCTTGTCGAGGAACCGTCTGACAGTCTCTTATCTAACACGGTCGGAGTGGAATTAAACCTGGAATGATGTTATTCGCCAAGTATCCCCTCTCCCACCCCTCACAAGACAAGGGTCCCAATCCAACAGCCTCCTTTAGAGCTAGCCTCTCTATCTGTGCACTCCGGTGAGGGCAAAACCAATGCTCATTCATCTTCGTTTCAACTCGAGCCATCTGCCTGTAGTCCCGTCTCGTAACCTCCATTACATTATGCTCAATTATCATGCTCGATTCCAGGGCGTTCTACGTCGGCCGATTTTACTCGCGCCTTTCGCAGGCCGGGCTAGCAAACTAGTTTGCGTATGACTCTACTCTCGCTTTTGGTGGTTCCGTACCTGTATCGTGGGTCGCAATTGACGTTGTGCCTGACTCCTGGGTAATTCACTGCCTTGGCGCCCAAGATGATGCCATGACAGCAGCCATGTTGGAGTGTCGGGTTTGGTCACTGAGTCCTGAATGGCTTCAGTGCAAAAAAAATACATATCACTTAGTACGTGTTGTGTCGATGTGTCGATCCACGGCCTGACTATCATCGTTAATAGTAATAGGGTCCGGCTGGATTCTCCAGTCTAGGGGAAGTAGTAGCGCAGGTCGAATGGCACACCGACCTGCGGTGTACTATGCTGGCCCGATGTCCCTGGGAAGCATCCTGTGCGTCCCAGGTGCCCAGCAACTTTTCAGCAGGCGGGCCTCCGCTTTTGCCCGATCCTCATTGATCCCCACCGTTTCAATTGATGGTAACTTGTGCAGTTTAAATAAATCCATCCTGCTCTCCAGATCGGTCCCCCGCTAGCCATTGGTTAAGTAACGAAAAACCATGGTGAGAAGATTCAATGATTCTCCCGCACATGTCATTAGTGTTCTGTCGATGGAATCATTCCGTGGCAAAAGTACATCATATAAGGAATGTATAGCTGCGAATTACTTAACTGTACCCCGAAGTGTATAAAACAGGTCGACTGAGAAATCTAAATGTCGTGTTCGGCCATCTATGCATGATCCGACCTTTGCCTCGAAGGGGAAAACAGTCCACCGACGACACTTGACATGCTTGACATCGTTTCGGTAATCTGATGTTGTTGCATCTGGGTGTGTTTAACGAGGAACAACCGAACATTGGTGGAGTTCCAAATTCCTAGAGGTGACATTCCATGCACGTAGACCTCTCCCCAGATCAAAGAGGTGAGCCAGACGATGGAAGCATCCGACCACTGGTATAATATTTAGCAAAATTGAGATTGGGTAGATGACGGACAGACCATAAATCTTCGAGGACACAGTTGGGGCCTTGGTGGAAGGACGTCTACAAGTGTCACGCTCTGCAGGAAATCCGTGATAGCGCCTGCAGTATTTGCCTTTGGGCGACCCGCTTGTAGGCTTTGGACCTTGGGAAGGAGCTCTGAAATGACCAGCATCACGGTGTCGAGAGGAAGGCTATACGGGCGTTAGCTTGGGAAACAACTATCAAGGAGATCGAACGCTTACCCTTGTTGCCAGGAAGTCACCTGGCATGGATGTATTTAGCGCCAATTGCGTATTACCACAAGCAGACTCACCCATTCCTGAGTGGGCACGAAGCCGTTCCGTCCAATCCCAGCACTTAGAGTTCTCTCGGCACTGCTATTTTCATCCAACGAGGGGGATCTTCTTTCCCTCATTTTTCCCCTGGCCTTCTCAGAAGTCGGGGTACCAGGGGCGCTTTCAGAATTCTGTGGAACGATTGGATGTGAGACGGTGGGCCCTTCCTCACCCTCCACGTTTGGATCATGCGACGACTCCGCTTCCCGATCAAGAGTACCGTCTTGTTGCTGCAACAATCGAACCTTTTCTGCATACGGGTCCCCCATTTCAAGGTCCTCTTCTTGGTGACCAAGTCCTTTCCTATTGCGCTCCGATTGAGCGGCTTGTTCCTCTCTGGCAAGTTCGACACGCTTGATCTCGCGCAGTGCTCGGGTAAGAGTGAAGGTGCCAAGCTCTTGAAATGTCTTGTGCGCGGTGAGGATCCCATACAGCAGGTTAGGGTTGTCGGACAACTGATGGAATATCACCAAGTTAAACACCTCAAGCCTATAGTCATTAGCGAGCGAATTTGATCAGACCAATGTAGTACTCACATGAAAAAGAGCAACCTAGGGTGGCTCTCGTCAGACAGGAGAAAACGTGGGTTTGAAAATGATTTGAACATTTGAATGAGCCGTGTCGACGAGACAACCGAAAGGTTCTTGAAGTACGGCGCAGCATTCGACAGAGCAATGATAAGAGCAGGGTATAACGAATTGAGCGTTCCAGATGTCGTAGCTATCATCGAATATATTGCCTGAACTACCTTCAGCGGCTGCAATGAATTCCCGATGTGTTGATGCGATGACCCACCGTAATCATGAAATCGGCAGCTGTCCCAGGCGTTGCCCACTTCGCAGGTAAGGATACCCTAATAGGGGTCGAAAGCTTATTGCCGAACGCAGGTTCAGCTGACAAGGTCTGGATGATATAAGTCAATGCACGACAGAGACCATGTTGCTCTAGGAATATAAGGAGTGAACACGAGCCCAGTGAGGCGACAACTTTCTTAGAGACGTACGAGGCTTGTCTTTGATGTCTAATCCGTAGCACAGAAGGTATGCCAATACATCCGTTGCTTTATCGGAGTCCAAAAGATATGCACGGAATTTCTGAAAAGTGATGGGATGAGCAAGTGCGAGAGGAAAGCTTGAGATAATACGCGTCTAACCTTGTTCAACTCGATCATTTTCCAAAACAGAATGACTATGATGAGCATTGAGAAGTCGGTCATACTTGCGATTGAACAAACCACATACTTATCTCCGGCACGTACGGCAGGGACTTTCTAGAACCCGGAAGTAAGTTGTTCGCGACGGCGAGTTGTTGCTCCAAGATATTCGTGATGCCATCCAATACGAAAGCAAAGTCTTGTGTGCGATGCTGAATGAGAGTTAGCCCACTTTCCATATATTTATGAACAGTGACTTGCCAACTTTGCCAAGAAATATCGAAATGCATTTGTTTTACTCGTCGGTGCAGAAGTCACGGTCTCCCCGCTTCCTGCTGAAGCGTCGCGGGCGGGCCCACCCTGAAAGTCAAGCAGAACACAAAGAACTTGCAGACACATGCCGACGAGAGCCGTTCTGGGGTCCTCCCCTTTGAATACAAGGTGATTATACGGCACTTTGCCTGCCATGCTAGCGATGGTAACATTCGTCGTTTTCGAGGAGTTCACGATTGTGTTGAGCAAGGAGCATAACAGTGTCAAGACATCCCGGCGAGGAGTTTTTCGGACCACATGAAGAGTGTAGAAAGATGGTTTACTGAACAACGACCCAGGAGAAACATACATTTGACGCGATAATAGCACGAGGAGCAGGCGCAAAACCTCGGTTTTGTTCGAGTCAAATTGAGTGCTCGGGCCTGGATCCGTGGTGGTACCGACGCCTTTCTCCCTACGATGAAGTCGTCACAGGTGAACTGATCGTAGCAACTCGACGAGCGCACCAAATAACATAATTAATCTTGTAATGGTCCACTTGTATTTTGGAAGGCAGAGTAAACCCACAACAAAATAAAAGGTCGTTAATACAACTAAACAGTTTTTCCCCGAGGGATGGCAAAAGTATGTTCTCTGGCTTCGGTTGGGATTCCGAACCTTGGGAGGTCAACCTGGTCGCATCGCCACTTTCGCTTCCGTCGTCGTCGTCTTCAATCACAAACTGGGGTGCTTCATCAGCGGCAGATTGACCCTCGTCGTCAGCTTCTACTTTTTTCCATAATACTTCCAGTTCGAATGCATTCGATTCACCCTCGACCTCGAAGATGACGGGAAGTATCCTTTGAAGGACACGGATGGCATTCAAAACCTCTTTCGTAGTATTCCGTTCTGTTGTAGCAGATTTGATGAGCGATGTCGCATATGAGGCCACGGAGACACTGGTTACGGAAGGAAACGTGTGGTCAGAGACTAGATTGAACAGCCGCGATGTGAGAACTCGTATCAAGGTAGCGACGTTTTCGGGTGCGTCCAACATCGCACGACGAACTAATTATGATATTGAATGCAATGACGTGTGGAGCATATAGTATCCACGTACTGTCATGCGGCGAAACGAGAGAGAACACATCGGAGGGTGTGTCGAATAAGACGAAGTACTGTAAACGTCGAGTCAAGTATCCAGGTAGAGCGCGCCAGAAGACGACGAACCTGATCCCAGTAGTTATCAGTCTCAGCAATGTTCTATGGGGTTGTGACCAACATGATTGTACACGCCATTAACTGAAATAGTGGACGTCACGCACCCTGGTGGATATTAGCTTGGAGATTCCTTCGGGACGACTGCGGAATGCTAGTTTAGCTTCATCCGACAGAAGACCCAAAGGCGCGGTAAGTTTCCGAGGGAGGTTTGCAAACATGGAGGATGGGTTGAAGTTGAGCGCTATCACAAAAGGGTGCTGCAACCTCGGCCCGTCACGATTTGTCACTCCGGAAGCAAGGTGACATTTTCCGAGGCACTGTAAGTAAAAACAAATATTTACTACGATTACGTACTCCCCACGTTAAAATTCAATTATGACTTCCCGCTGGCCCTCATACACCTCGATACCAGTGGCATTGTTAAGTGCCGTCCCACCAACCAAGTGTTGGATAGCTGGATATTCACCGTGCAAAACCACGAAAGAGATAGAGGTGGAATCGTCTGTGATACGCACTGTAATGGCACCTGACAACCTTGCCACGTGGACGCTGTCGACAACCGTTCCAGTGGTAGGAGAGAGCGCGACAGTGGATTCGGTCCCTTCTGCATACTCGTAAAGATGGATCTCAATATCCCGGTTAAGTGTGTAATCGGGACGACCCTTTCCCGCCGCACCCATGCATAACACACTGTTTGGCCTGATCCAAACCGGTATTTCGTCTAGTGGAACCTCCTCGTGAACCCACATTGGACCAAGAATGGTGCGCTGTGGATTGAACAACGAAGTCCAGCGACCGGCAGGAATGTAGTATTCTGTTTCCTCCTCTTCGGCCACAAACACGGGAGCCACGAGTAACGAGGGCCCGAGCATGTACTGTCGGTCAAGGTAATGGGTCGTCCTGTCCTCTAAGAACTCGAGGAACATGGCACGCGGTAACGGGTGTCCATTAACATTCGCATTAACGGCCTAGACCAAGTCACTCCTAAAGTATAATCCATCATCAGTGAAAGATGACTCACGTGGGTGTAGATATAGGGCATAAGACGATGCTTAGCATCAAGCAACTTCGACATGCTTTTTGCGGCGTCTTCGCCATATTGCCAGGGTACACGGTACGAAGATGATCCGTGTAACCTCGAGTGAGAAGAAAAGAGCCCAAAGGCTACCCAACGCTGATAGATCTCTGGTGGCGGGTGTCCCTAGAAACAACGATGGAGTGTCATGCTATACTTTGCATCAGATCACGTACCTCGAATCCCCCAATGTCATGAGATGCAAAGCCGAAACCAGATACTGTCAAGCTCAACGCTCCGCGTAAGGCCTCAGCCATGGCCTCAAATGTGGATTCACAATCCCCACCCCAATGCTGACAAGGAAGTGAGTGTCTTGTCGGACAAGGGATAAACACGACGGCATACCACAGGGAATCTGTCAAAAGGTATCAGCACACCGCGGTAGTCAGATAGACTATATCACTACCTTTGACCACCGCTCGCTGAAGCTCTAGCAAACACCACGGCCTCGCCTTTCCCGAACCTGTTCTCGAGCAGCTTGAATACTAACTCGTTGTATGCGACTGCGTATGTATTATGCATCCTCATCGGATCTGAACCATCGTGATATCTAATGTTAGCATGTGGAATGCGTTCTCCGAAATCAGTCTGAAATAGACGTCAGCTATGCGTACAAGAAAAGGGAAACAAAACAAACCTTGAACGTATCTACGCCAATATCAAGGAGAGCCGAAAGCTTTTTGGTATACCATCGGCATGCCTCTGGATTTGTGACATCTAGGATTGCAAGCCCAGGCTGCCAGAGGTCCCACTGCCAAGGGCTACCATCTGTCCTTTTGATGAAGTAGCCTCCTTTCACACCCTCTTCAAATATAGGAGAAAGCTGGGAGATGTAAGGATTAACTAGCGAACGATCAGCTGCTGGAATGAAGAGTGCAGAGCTGTTACTCACTCCAGACGCAAATCTTGACGTTGAACTTTTGCTTAATGTCGGCGAGGTATGCTTCAGGGTCAGGGAAGTTATCGGGATCAAAAGTGAAGGAACACCTGGAACGAGATTGACAGACTCTGTGGAGTTCTGGGAGCAAGGACCTACCACTCGTATTGCTTCATCCAGAAGCAGTCTAGATGGAAAACACGGACAGGGCAGTTGCGATCCTGCATACCTTGCAAGAAGCCTGCCACAGTGTCGCCAGAATATGAAGTCAAGAACGACGTGGACAACCACAGGCCAAACGTCCAAGGTGGGAGCAACCTAAAGCAGGAGTGTTAATTTGTGTTAAACTAAACGCCGGCGGGGTGCGTACGCGGGTCGCCCAGTCATGCGAGTATATCGCTCAAGAATCTGGGCAAATCGTAAGCCTGAAAAGACGAGAAAAATCACATTGGAAAAACTGACGTCCAAAGGTTTCTCGCCATAAATGATGAAGTATTCCAATGACTCTCCGGCGACGCTGACGCCAACTCTGCTTACTTTCTCACTGCCCACTTCTACTTCAACCTCGCCAGGATGGTTGATAAATACACCGTAATTCCTGTTGGTGATGTAGAATGGGACGCATTTATAAGTTTGTTCGCTCGAGGTGCCACCATCCCTGTTCCACACGCTAACAGCTTGTCCTGTTCCTGTTGAATCCAGGATTTAGATGCAGAACAGTGGCTCTTACCATTCTTAACAAACGCCCCAAATTGTTCACCCAGGCCATAGATAAGTTCCCCTGGTGAAATATTGAGCTCGGAATGAACATAGCGAACGCTTTCAGGTGGATGCGCCGGGTGAGGGTTTGCGCTCGGATCGAGTGCCAGGCAGGAGCTGTTCGCAGAGGTCCCTGTCGTCCATTTGTATGGAACATCGAATACTGCCTGGTGTTTGAACCCCGCAGCAGTCAGAGTCCGGCGTGAATCTTTGAATGTGATGGTGTATGGATGTTCGGTGATCTCAGCCGTAAGCCCAGCCGTCGACAGGATAGTGGCGGTGTCTGACTTGGATAACGAGACGTCCGGAATGGGGGGGACGTCAGGAAATAGGGGAATGGCAGGCAACTCATCCCTGTGCTTGAAGTGATCGATACGAACGCCAATGACGCCTTGAGTGGGCGAGTGAACCTTGACGTTCAGCACTGGACCTGCGCGGAACATGAAGGGGTTCCCCCAGACTCTGGTCTCGGTTAAGACGCACCTCCGAGGGTATCTCCTCTGTGTCTGATGGGTCGCGTAGCTACCTGAAGGGATACGCCATCTGATCCAGTCTTCGATTGCGTAACCTGCAGACCATAATGCGCTTTGACACCATGCTTGAGCAACCAAAAGCCGTCGTTGAACTTCATTGGGAATGAATTTGAATGAAGCAAGAGACGACGATCATGGTTATAAGCTGCAGCGGGAAATCAAATAGATCGTTGATGCTGCCAGACTTCGTGTCCCATGACCCGCGCCGAGATGTTTCCGGGCATGCGCGAGCCGAGAAGCTGACAAGTGTTGCCGGTCGGAGTCGGAACCTCGACTCGACCGAAAATGATGGTGTGTACACTCTTCTACGCAATTGCATACATTCTGTACACTCTAACCCTAACCCTACAAGCACACTTGGTCGCGTTGGCCGTTTTGCCGAGTCGGAGTTCAAATTCGTTCGACCACATGACGCCCCGAGTGGAGGGATCCCCGGGCCGGCAGCCCCTACCCAGTTCAGTTGACTTCAATAATGTAGCTGATCAGTTTCAACGAATCCAAGGGGAAAGGATACGTGATTTTTCGACATGAGCGCTGGGATCGTCCCCTCGACTGGTGTCTGGAAAGAAACACCTTTGATCTACTCTTCATCACATATCCAGTCGTCTAGGTTGCTCAGCTTATCTGAAACTTGAGGTGAGGACTACGCACTTGACCACTGGATCCAGGTTGTGAATCTCACCTCAGTTCTATCTTCATGGAAACCGGGTTGAAACCTTTTTACAGAACCTACAGCCGTCTCAGTCGTTCAAGTGCCGTGGCATTTCACTCCGACTGCAGGAGTTCCTGCTTTGCATGTTTTCATCGCATCGTCAGGAAATGCTGGCCTCGCTGCTGCAGTCGCTGCGCAAACACTTGGAATCAGATGCACCGTTTATCTTCCCATCGTTGTAGCCAAGGACACCCAGGACATGCTTCAAAAGCAAGGCGAAAATGTGGTCTTGGCTGGCCAGGTTTATTCCGACGCGTTAAAGTCCATGTACCAGGCTGCCGAGGAAGATCCTAATGCGTCAGTCGTCCAACCACTTGTACGGCCGAGTCTGTTGGCCGAATCCTTGTTTAGCTTCGTACTTTCGTCGTATGACGACCCAGTGCTTTGGAAAGGTCACTCCTCGATGGTGAAAGAAATGAAATCCCAGCTGCATTATCCACCAGACGCAATATTCTGCTCGGTCGGCGGCGGCGGCCTAATCGGAGGCATACTCCTTGGCTGCCAATTAGTCGCTTGGGATAATGGTTCGTCTGCCAGCCAATCCATCAACGGTACAAGAACTCAATTCGATTTGCAGTTCCTGTCGTCGCCCTAGAGACTCATGGGTCCAACTGCTTCTACCACGCTGGCTCGCTCAATACACAAGGGTTCAGTTCGAAAAAACCGACCCTTCCAACCAACTTCCCCCCTGACGCTCCCTATACCGTAAAGATAAACGAGGAATACCAAGTTGCCGTTCCTTATATGCAAGCGTTGACCTCGCGCGCCGCTTCGCTAGGAGCGACCTCGCCTGCACCTGGAGTGGTGCGTATGGCTTTGAACCATGTTGGCGGAGTAAAATATGTGTGTATACCCGATGAATTGGCATTGTTTGCGGCGCGAGGATTTGCAGGTGAACATTCTGGATCATCGTTGGAGTCTACTCTCACCATCTGGTGTAGATGAACACAAGTTTCTGCTTGAGCTCACTTGTTCAACGACCATGTCTCCTGCTTACAACCATGAGTTGTTCTGGCGTATCTTGGACCCAATGTCAGAGCTTTTTGCTGAGGAACAGCAGAGACAGAATGTTGTCTTCGTTGTTTGCGGCGGCGTGAAAGTTACATCCAAAGAACTATTCGAATACGCTCAGATCCTGGACCGAGCTGCAGAGGTAGAAAGAGAGTGGAAGGTCATATGCAATGGGACAGAAATCTGCGTTCAAAAATAGTGCAGAAGGAACAAGTGTGTGTGTATCGGGTAGGACGATGTCGAAAGCGTATGGAGAGTTAATTTCACCAACCCCATTTGAACCACCCTTGCGACGGCCGTGTAGGTAGGACTTGTTCCTGGGTTTCGTTCTCCCGTTGCATCCTCCTTGCGAGTTTCTCTGCTTTGATTCGTGCCAACTCACTGCGTATGGCCTCCTGATCGGTAAGGAGGCGCTGGTGGACACACGTGAGATGAGATACAACCAAACCTGATCACACATACACGATTGGTTTCATCGACGCGAGGAAATAGACGTTCCTTGTACTACCGCAAGAAAAGAAAAAAAATACATAAATGTTAACGCTCAGTTGCAGATGCACTGGAGGCGTACCGGAAGGACATTGTCGTGGTACCATTGTGGGTCACCAAAGTGCAAAAGGGCAAAGACTGGCACGAAAAGATATAGCCCGAACTTGAATACCTCTAGGTTTGGCCCCCCCATGATATAGTTTTCCTGAGTTGTAGGGCCTTGTAAGAGAAGTCCGAATACTCGTATCGGGGCACTTCGGTGAAGGTACTAGGTACAAATTCTGCAATATGTCACGTGTCACTAGTGTTTGGTTATCACTTCACTTCGAGCCTCTTCATGGCAAGAACCATAGCTTTCTGAGTCCTACACTACACCTCAACGACGTCGTACAACTTGTTACGTATTTCAGCGAACCATGCGAGGGATTGACGTTCCTATTCTTGCACATTTGGCTCATGTGCCATTCTGCATTTAACATGTTCTGGCGAATGTGCCCGAAGGCTGCGATCCGGAGCCGCTCTCCAACCGACCAATGTCGCGGTGATGCCCTTTACCCAAAATATCGAGCGCGTGTGTCGATGAAGCACGATTGGTAAGATCTTCGGTCAACTCAACCTAAGAGAGGATCGGGTAAGTACCGCCAGTTTTGATTCGCGTGTAAACTCACGATGTCGGCAAGAATACGATCAACAAGCTATCACAAACAATAAGTATCGTCACCCAGGCATACGGGAACGAAGACTTGCCGGTTCCGTGCAGGTTTCCCTAACAACCACTCGTAAAATCTGGACGCTCTCCAAGTTCGGGGGGAGTTCGTAATTGGGTACAATCCATCCCTTTGCTCGCAATAAGATCTGGATCCACCTCTGTTCGATCTCAGGATATTGCTGCTGGAAGCTGTCTGAGAAGCGGAACGCCACCACCGGAAGGCCATCCTCATAGGCCTGCGACGGGCTCATTTGAATAATGCAGTAATGCAGTGACTGGTAGCATACCTCTGGATTTTCTTCGTCGAGGGTAGAGTCCGACCTGGTCCTATGGATGTCACTCAGTACGGTGTACCATCCTGTACGTTCAAGAGCACGGCTCAAGAGTCGTGCATTTTTCAGGTCGTCGAGAGCGACTGCACGATAACCCTCGAAACCAAGATGCAGGAAGTTGAAGTACTGAGCAATGATGGGTGCTGCTGGTCGAGAAAAGTTGAGTGAGAATGAATATTCGACGGATCCGAGGTAATGAAGTTCAAAGATGAGATCTTTTGGAAGGTATTCCTTCGACCGCCATATAACCCAGCCGACACCGACATAGGCGAGACCGAACTTGTGACCGGAGGTGTTGATGGAGACGACACGGGGAATCCTGAAGTCCCACAGAAGTTTCGGGTGAGCAAACGGCGCAACAAATGCGCCAGACGCTCCGTCGACTGTGTGATAATTTCAGTCAGGGGGGGCTACGACGGGACGGATCGCACCATGGATAGGGACAGAGTGACCAGTCTGTCTCTCGTATTCGTCAAGGAGGTCTGCCATCTCTTTGACTGGCTCATAATGACCAGTGTAGGTACTGCCGAGAATGACGTAGACACCAATTGTATTTTCGTCCACGAATTCCATTGCTTTCTTAGGGTCCAACCTGTATTTGCTCTCAACACTGACTGGAACCAGTCGACACTCGACTTCGAAGTAGCGAGCGAATTTCTCGAGGGCAACCTGAGCATTTGCGCCCATGACAATGTTAGGACCAGGTTCATGAATGGACTTTCCAGCAGCCTTTCGACGTTCCTGCCAGATGCGTTTCATGGCAAGACCTCCAAGCTGAATAGCTTCAGAAGAGCCTGTGGTGGCAGTACCGATCGCTTGCTTAGTGGAAGGTGCATGCCAAAGATCGGCGAGGATGGAGACGCATCGGGTGTGAATAAGCTCTGACAAAGACATATTAGCACTAGATCTAGCTCGATCGTCGAAAAGATAATTACGGGTCGCGGGATATTCATCCTGATCGATCAAGTTCTTGGACATGTTCTCTAACATGAGTTTGTTGGCAGGCTCGGGCATCCAAGTTTGCACGAATGAAGCGAGGCTGCAAAGTATTTGAGAAGGTTTAAGAGATATTGGACACTAACATGCTTACTTGAGGGTTGGATGACCGTCAGTGCTCAATTCATCGTGAATAAGCTGGTATGCGGTCTCGGCGCTCGTCCCTTTCGAGGGTATGTGGAACTTTGGAACGGATTCTGTTCCATAACGGGCACCATAGGGATGAGGGAGCGTATTGACAGCGGCGACGTTCAAGTAACGGTGAGAATGATGCTTCTTGTCCTATTGGATAAGATGCTGAGCACGGTCATGAACGGAAGGGTGGAGTAGACATACCTTGGACTCGCGAATAAGACGTTCAGGGTTTATGTGCTGGATGAAGAGGGACAGTGAGTGAGGGGAAAGAGAGGATGAGATGGGAGTACCTTTGAGAGAGACATGGCGACAAGGGCTGCAACGATGCATCAGCGGCCATTTTATACATCGAACAAGAATACTCACTGGCACTAGCAACCGCGATTGTCACGAGATAAGGGATAGTTATTTACGTAATGACATTTTCATCTACACCTGCTGCGCAGTTCCATCAATTAATCGTATTCCATGAGGAGAGCACATACTAAGACTGAGACCGCTCTCGAGCGGTCTCATTTGGAACAGTCGCTATGGAACGGTTGTCGTGGCATGCGATGCGCTAGCACGCGGGCTTCAAATTTTGGCTATGCAGCGTGCTTGGAGACTAAATCTGGTGGTGGTGGTGGAAGCCCGAGGTCTCGCTATTTTGGATGTTGCTGGGTACGGAAAAACACCCATTTCTAGCAAGTTCTTCACCTGGGTGCCCGTGAGGTGTTCTGCTTAATCCTCATAGTGGAAGAAGGAGCCAATAGGGACCTTCAGAGTACAAAACAGCACCGTTTTGGAGGCTTTTTGGGTGCTGATTTGGGAGTGGTTTTCGGATTGACCAACGCCAAATGACATGTCGACCGTGTACAGATATGATGAAAAGAACACGTACTTACTCTTGGAAGGCTCTTGTCACGGTAAACGGCGAAAAATATGATCGCACACCTGAGACTCGACAAGAGTGCACGACATGCTGAATCTCAAGCCCTCAAGCAGTCAACTTGTCGAGCCAAAGGCGAGTTATGTAGTCCGCCGCAATGTCTACTATGTAGCTTGCCAGCACGTGTGACCTTGCACGTACACGCCGAACTTCCGAGTTAGTAGTTTACAATTTCCGTGCCACAAAGTACACCTGGCGCGCTGCAACATCGATCAGGACTCCGGAGGATTTGATTCCATGAAGCCCACGTAGGCTAATCCCCTCATCGTCTCGACCAAGTTGTTCACGTTCTGTACTATAGTGAAGCTCCATCGCCTCCTCATGTGCGGCACTCGAGTGTACTGTTGCCCCCAACGGCCAACTCGCCTTGCTTCGTCATCGATGCCAAGAACCGTTCCTACAAACACCAATACTCTAATATCTATTTCACTAGACTTGCAATGTTGAAAAAACCTGTACTTGAACGCGCAAACGCGAGATGGAAAGACCTCGATGGCAGGTGGCTCGCTATCGCAGAACAAAGCATATACTCACGGAACTACACCAGGAAGTCCGGTGTACGTCCCAAGGGTGCTCGACGTCGTCAAATCACAGCTTTGCTGGATATTAGGCACGGTGTATATGGACATGCCACTCAAGCCAAATGTC
The DNA here is from genome assembly GCA_038090935.1 of Hortiboletus campestris. Taxonomy (NCBI): domain Eukaryota; kingdom Fungi; phylum Basidiomycota; class Agaricomycetes; order Boletales; family Boletaceae; genus Hortiboletus; species Hortiboletus campestris. The sequence continues at coordinate 35,738 of JBBPNN010000123.1, forward strand.
CTTGAAGATTTGGGTCGAGATGTGAGTGTACAATTCAATCTGAGCCGTCAGTTTACTCAATGTATCGAAGCACTCGCTACCTCCACCGCAATTCAGAGAAAAAATTTATTCAGCTCAAGATAGCATTATGCTGGAGGATGAATCCGGGCGTATCAAGCTTGTAGGACAGAAACTCAGATCGACGCATCTGGTCACTGGTATTATTATTGCTGCCCTTGGCATGGAAACTCCAGGCGGAGAATTTGAAGTCATTGACACATGCTACGCCGGCCTTGCACCATTTGCAGAACAGCACGATACTGGCAACAATAGCATGGACGTAGATAGGCAGGTCTGTTTCTGGACAATATCCTTCACCTTCTTAACGTATTGATGGGCAGCAGCACCGCACAACTGGACGAGTACCTAGCTGTCGTGTCGGGGCTATCTATCGGAACAGAGTCTCAGGCAGACGCCCAGATTCAAATGTTGGTGGAGTACTTATCTGGAGAAGTGGGGGGATACGACGATCAAGCAATCGCGTCACAAATCACGCGCCTGATTATAGCAGGAAACTCCTTGTCAGTTGCTGGCATTGAGAATGGCACCGAAGAGGATGAAAAGAAGACAGTAAGTCACCACCACCAAAATGCGTGCGTACTTAATATTCTAGGATGCAGAAAAAATTGAGCACAGTGACACCGTCGGATCTTGCACCGCATCCCAATTTCACGCTCTCTGCCCATCTTTATGACCTATCTTCGGCTCTTCCTGTGCACATCCTGCCGGGCCCAGACGATCCCTCAGGGGCGATTTTACCCCAGCAACCCTTTCCACGCGCCATGTTTAGCGGAGCAACCAGTTTTGAAACATTCCATCGCGAGACAAATCCTGTTTGGCTCCGGTTCCGATGCGGCACAGACCTGGAACACTCGTCATCCAAAGAACATAGTCCATCAATTTCAAGTGTCGGCGGGCCTTCAGTGACCCGGAGCGTGTTGGTGACATCTGGTCAACCTGTACTTGACATATTCAAGTATCTCCCCACACCCCCTTTCACGCTCGCGTCTATTGCAGAGTTGACCCTCAAGTGGCGACATATCGCGCCAACTGCACCAGACACATTATGGTGCCATCCTTTCCGTGAACGAGATCCGTTTGTCCTGAATGAAACCCCAGACATATACATCATCGGAGGTATGTCTGAATTCGCCACGGCATTGGTTAGCTCGGAGCAACATAGCAAGAGGAAGAAGTCCAGGCAATGTAGAATGGTCCTGATACCGAGCTTTGCCGAGACAGGGACACTGGTGTTAATCAACATGCGCACATTGGACGTGCGCCGCGTGAGTTTTGGAGTCAAGGGCCTGAGTGCGGGTGGAGGACAGGCGGAACTACCGGAAGAGGACGCCATGCAAGAGGGCTGATATGGGTGTATGTTTGTCTATGCCATGGAGCTTGTGGGACCATTTATCACGCGTTGAGCTTTTCGAACAAGTTTCGATGCACACCGCCTATGGTCTCACTCAGAAGCATACCCACAAAAAATCTTGCATTTGGTTTAAAGTTATGTCTGCCTTCGTAGTCATGCTTTGTGTCTCACTTCTGTCCGGATTGATGGGCGCGCGGTATGAACAAAAGAAAATCAAAGAAAAATTCAAGCCTCACAAGGCCACTTCACGTCAAGCGATCAGTGGGGTCACTAGCAGGCAGGAATCCGAGGCATTGAATCGACGACTGTTGCTCGTCGGTTTATGTTCCAGATTTGCAGTGTGTAAACTTCGCTCGTCGCAGAGAGATTGCACTACCAGGTCGCCAGGAAGTGAGCAAATGGCTACGCTTCTGATGGATTCTTGGCAGGGGAGTCCCATGGCAACATCGGTGTTCGTTCTTTCGAGGCATTCTGGGCAGGATATCCAAAATTTTTATCAATTATATGTGCTAGATGACCTTTCGAACACAGTTGGCGTTTGTACGCGAGTATCGTAGGCCATAGAATGATGGTGCAAGTTTTGGATCCGCGTAATGCCCAAGATGGGGATATCAGTATTTTTCGGATATGACTGCAAGGGTTTTTGAAAGCGTGTATGAAAAATGGCATGGTACTTACTAAGAGTGACGAGGGACGTCCAGCCAGTGAATGGATGACTGGAATACAACGTTGAACACTCGCCAAGGAATACACGAGAGATCGTACCTCCTTCTACCCTCGCCCGTGAGCGCATCGTATTGTTCCCAGACATACCCAGTTCGTTCGTATTCCTAGGCGTGTGTTGTCAGTAGAGATGGCAATCAAGATCGCTACAATAAGGTACCTTGTAAACATTCTCCACGACGTTTCTCCGTAGCTCCGTATAAATTTCTCTGGCGTACTCCTGGTAGGGACCCTCGACAGCTGCATAAGTCTGTTCATCCATCCTATCAGTTCTTGCACAAATCCCCGCCCAACGCGTTTGGACACACCTTGTACAGAGAGCTCAAGATCAGATAGTTCATCTGAATCCAAATCGGTCCTTTCCAATAGTTCTCACCACGTCCAAATTCGGGGTGTGAAGCCGAAAGACTACGGATGCCATATGGTGACCAAAGATGATCGGGATCGTGGAGAAGGTCAAGAATCAGAAGGAGATGAGAAGAGTCAGGAGGGAGAAGGGAGAGCATAAAGGGGAATAATGAAAGGTAGCCTTTATGACACACGTGCTCGGATTCATCTGGACATAGTCAGAGAAGAAAAAGAGCGCTGAACAAGAGTCAAGCGCACCGTCCGAGTTAATTCCAACGTCGCAGTACATTTTGGCGTCTTCGTTCCAATGGAGATCTAGAATCGAGGGTAATTTCATCAGTGCGCTTTAGAAGCCTCGAGCACCATACCATCGATGTTTTCGATGATAGCTTTCTCAATTTCCCTAAAACTCTCCGCGTCTTCAGTCTCCCCGATAAATTCCGCTATACCACGCATCGTTCGTGTGAAGAAGCCCATCCAACTGATGAGGTCGAGATGCAGTTCACCAGCATGCGGTGGACCCCTTGGATAGTCATCCATTCCGCTGGTGAGGACATGCGTCTCTGAACGTCCACGCCATCTATATGCTTCGGTGCGCGAACGTGCTTTTCGGCCGTATTGTTTGATCTGCCCGCGTTGCGTACGACGGAACCAGTCATAATGACGCCTTATAGGGGTGTAGATCGAGAGGAGGAAATCGAGGCCCTCGTTATGTGAAAGATACTCGCTCCCCTTTTGGGTCGACCTGGTGAGTGAAACTTGCTCGCCGCCCATTGCATAATCCAGGCCAAGGTCCGCGGTAGAAGGACCGTCATTCTGTGCCGCAAGACGCTCGATGAAAGCAGTGACCGCTATAGTAAGCGTTGGTGGGTTCGCGAACGTGGGTACCTGTGTTTGAAATTCAGGTGGCACACGGCTGCGGGCTTCATCACCGAGGATTTGTTCACGAGCAACCCAACCATTTTCATCAATGAGATTTATCCAGTCCTTGAGAATCTCGAGGCTGAGATCATTGTCCCATTGTCCGATGTGAAGTAGATGAAAACCTTCATCCCTTGAGATGAAGTTGAGTAAATGTAGGATACAAGTAATGAAAAAAAGACGATGTTACCAGTAAAATCCCCTTGGGAAGAAGCTCCGACTAGGTGTAGCAGTGAGCAAGGCCCGAGGTTCGGTGAGCCTTGCTCCTTGTTGACTGTCCTGTGTTCCGTCGCCGTCATAATCATCCTCTTGGTCCCATTCAAATGCAAAGCCTCTATCGACAATCGAAGCCCCGTAGAAATAGCCGATTCCTCCGAGCAGATTAGACGTAATCGCCTTGCTAAAGGATTTGAAAGCTTCGTAGTTGGACACGGCGAAAGAGTCAGGAGTAGGAAAGAGTGTTTCGAAACGATCATTAAACGATGACACCATTGCAGCAATACCGGAATCGATTGTAGCGGCTGTCGAGAGGCTAATGTTAGCATGCGAGAAACGCGTCAATCAAGGCACACACAGTCTAGCTTCTCGTGGGAGCTTGCACTTTCAAAAAAGACGTCAAACTGGAATTCGCCATCGAAAAACTTTTGTACTGCAAACAGGTTGCTCGCTGTGAGAGATTCATCAGGCAGCTGGAGGACGAATGATGGGTCAGGTGCAGAGTCTGCCTGGCGATACTGCTCTGCTACAGGACCTGCATGCTTCAAAACACTTTGCATGATGAAATCTGTGGCAGAACGGGACGTTGTGAAGAGAAGTCTTTTATGGACAAACACCACCAACCCTTCGCAGTCCAGACTTGTCCTGGACTGACGCGCAAACCAACAAAGTGGGATTTGCCTAATCTATGTGCAAAGGCTGTCGAATGAGGACCCGAAGTCACGGCTTGGTTATCAACACCTGAACAGAACATAAATCCCAAGAAAGTAAGTAGTTTGCCAGGAGTGCATACCATCAACGATACGGATGATGAAGTCGTCCAGGTCGGGCGTAGTTCCAGAAAACTCTATAGGTCCATCGATGCCCTAGAAGCTGTGAGTAGAGATGCTGAGGTGAGGGGTAACTGCACATACATTCTCATCTTCATCAGTGGTTAAATCGACACCACCAAGACCCTCAAGTCCCAGGTAGAAAATTGTAGAAATTGTAGAGGGGTACGCTACGTTGGACATCACTAGGCTGTGCTCGCCAATATGGACTCTACGCACCTGGGTGGATGGGTTTCCCTTTGATGCGGGCAGCCCAACTGCCCCCATGGTCACCACCAGGAATCTTGAGAAACTCGGTTGTGATTTCAACATTGTTGAGGCTGTCCTTGAGAACCTGTATGCCGCCCTGACGAGAGTCAAATGTCGTCCATGTGTAACTATCAAGTCCGTCGCCTTGATCGCATGCATGGCGTGCCTCTGAGCCATGTCAGCTATAACACACTAGATATATGACAAGGTGTGGCACACTTCCGAACGACTCGTAATTCTGCGTCCCGAACCAAATGAGCCCTGTCAGGAGGGACTGGGGTAGCCTTGGGCGAACACCAAAGTATAAGCCTGGGCGGTAGGTACCCCAATGGAGGTCTTCAGTGACATTCTCTGGTAGGGAGAATATCCGGCATGGCAATGAGAACAGAAGCAGCCAAAATAGCTGCATCATCGCGCGGTATGTGGATTTCAATAACAAGTGCTTGAAACAGTACTTCAGTTTAGTCACGTGACCGAGTTACCATACCCAGAGTTCCCACGCAACAGTCCCAAACGGTGACTGATATGACCGATTTCTGGACGTTATGAGTATGCAACAACAGCGCCAGGAGTGGTCCTTTGAGGAGTCAAGTAGTATGAACAAAGGCAATGGGAGCTTTGTGAAATCGGAACGCCACCTTCCTAGCCTCTCCGCTCGCCACCGGACCTAGGTGACCAATCTTCCTATACAGCACAGTCAATCAATCGGAACCAAAATTCAGGGCCGCCGCTTGATTGGTGCCCTGCCAACATCATTGTCCCCGTCCGTAGAATTCTTGAGCATTCCGATTGCGCCTGAAATTCGAATGCGACGCAGCCTATCGACACACTGCCCTTCAAGGCTTCTCCGTACCTAATGGCCTAACACCTACTGTAATTCGATCGGCATAATTTCATCTCCTTGCGGCAAATAGGCCAGGATAAGGCTATGTACCGTGACGGTGTCACCAGCGTTGCTGCGCTTAGCAGCTCCAATACAGAGACAGTAGTATACGGTAACTGCTAGTACTGGACTAATTTTGACTCAAACCCAGCCATGTAGCGTGGCGGGGGGAGCCCTTTTTACATATAATGAACTGCATGCCAAATGGGAAGTGAACTCCAACCACACAGAAAGATTCAGACTCTCCCACAACTTCATTGCAAATGGACGCGCTCAGCCTCATGGACGGTGCTACGGTCGTTGTCGGACCAGCCTCCATTGCCAATCGCAAAGAACTGCTAAAGGAACGTAACGATGACTTCCCAGCCAAACCGCATTCACCAATCACCAATGGAGCAGCCAAGGCCAGGGTTGTCGAAAAAGATTTCTCCAAAGTAGACTTTGCAATTGAGGACAGACCGTTTTTTGTGCCGATCGGTAAAGAGGGCCTTACTGGTGCGTTACAGGAGCTCGATGAGCAACTCCAACAGGTGGGCGACACTTCAAGACATGCTACACGACCACCATGCTAATTTATCTGGCGTTTCTTAGACCGGAAGAAGCAGCCTGTTGTCGAAGAAGGTGGGTATTTACTCTCTAGTTCTGCAGTTCAGATTCCTGATTGTGGCATGTTACTCAGCATCCTATCTCGTGGATTGGTCGTGAGGTTCCTCCAGGGAGCCTTGGCCTGATCAACCACGGAGGTCTCCCCAAGATCTTGACGCTCCCAGGTCGCTATCCGGGCTTTCCTCTTCGCAATTGGTGGGCACGGGAGTGGTGTGGAACTCAGGGACGTAAGTGTCGATGTGTTGATTTAAATTATATGACTTGACTGCGGGATTTTAGTATCAGATACCGCTATCGAATTCAAGGGTTTGACCGTGGTTCAGGTTTCCCAGAACCAGGTGAGGTCTGGCATCTCCGAACTTGACCCCTATACCGACCTTGTTGCAGGCGGCGGTAGTGTCCGATCCACAGGTCAATTCACATCGTAATCTTGCTTGTGCTCTTGAACTGATCACTGTAACTACAGAACCGCATTTTTGTCATCAAGAATTCAGGTTTTGTAGCGTACGCGGTTGAGGGTACATACAACGTACTCGCGATAGTTGATCAGACACACCTGCAAACACCTATGAAGGATCATGTGACAGGTGTCACCCTGGGGTCGTGAGTTGTTGTTGTCCAGGTTTTCTGCTTGACCTAATTGTTGCGAAGGACACACGAAGTGAGGATGAGAAGCCGCATCGGCACGGCAAAGGATCAAGAATATATTGTCGCGCTCTTGTTTGTGATCTCCTTCGAGCTATGAGGATCTATTCACTTCACTAACATGATCTTCCCATGCAGCCTGAATATTCCTGCAAATAACTGTGCCATCCTTCAACGGGGAGACGACCTCGAGCTACTTCCTGCCGGACAACATTGCATTACAAATCCGAATGTTACTTTACGTGGACTTTACACTCTTGGGGAAAACCAGCTTGAGATGCCAACGAAAGACATGTAAGTGCAGCATGCAGGCAGTCCTGGTCGGTGTCTCAGTAATGTTGTATAGTTTTACAAGAGATCAGGTTCCTGTTAGTCTACGTGTCTACCTTAAATGGTGAGTACTCTATTTTGTTCATTGACTTCTTGAATGACTCGTTCCCTGCAGGCAGCTGGTTGAACCACTCAAAGTGAGTCTCGACTATATCTTCGCTGATGTGTTGATCCTGATGTAGGGTGGAGCTTACAACACACGGGTATTCTACACCATATGACGCGCTTCGTGACAAGACCCAATCAATTTTAACACAAATCGTTGCGCATCGTACGTGATATTTATTGTCACACCACAGTGTTTAATCGATTTTTAAACAGTCGACTACAGTTCGATGGTCAAACAACGTTCACTTGGGCCAGACAACCTTAACGATGGAACAGACCCTGCATCTGCTTTCCTTGACGCCCTCCGGACTCGCGCAATGGATGAAATGCACGAAGCTGCATTAGAGTACGGAATCGTGCTGAAGGACCTCGGTGGGTTTTTCGATTTCGTCATAATCGAGTCACTCATGAAATCGCCAAAAGCCGTCATTGACAGGCAGTTTAAGGGCGAGATCGCCTCTACCATGGATAAGCTTACCACCAGGGCGCTTCAGGCACAAGTGGAAGCTGCTGTAAGCCACCTTTGCGTTCCTGTCTGCTCCGTTAACCCCAGCCCTGTCGTAGAACGTCGACAGGGAGAACTCGAACAAAGTGAAACAGGAGGAGGGAGCGTTGGCGGTCGCACGCATCAGGGCGCAAGCACGCAATGTATGTACCAGAGGACTTTGGTGGAACAACGACCCTGACATAGTGCTATCTAAAGACACAAGCAGATTCCGAAGCTTACAGCGTTATCGCAGCTGCAAAAGCCCAAGCCGAACGTACTAAGATCGATGCTCTTGCACAGGCCGAAGCTATTCGCCTCACTGCCGAAGCAGAGGCAGAAGCAGTCCGGATCAAGGCGGCAGCGGACAGTGACGTCGTAGACCAGTTCGCGCGAGAAATGGGAATGAGACGGGTCGATGTTTCACGCATTCGGGCCTTCGGTAACAGAACAGTCTTCGTACCCTCCGATGGACCTGGGAGCCAAATGGGCGCTACAATGGCAATGGGCATGGCTGCAGCAATGGGCAGCGATACCAGAAAGTGATCCTCGTTGTATTCACGTGTAGTGGAGTGGGGAACTTCGGGAGGGTGGTTTTACCAGTACCTTCGATATAATTGTATTTAGTTAAGTAGTATGTGTTTCTCTTATTTAATACCCACTTATGTAGTGCATCTCAACACATACTAAGTGTCTTCGACTCTCGTCTACTATTCTTGTTGCTGTGCCCACCAATCAGGACCTAGAATCTAATGTAGTCTGCAGGCGCGAGCAACAAGATTGAGTCAGTTCCCTTTTCAGGGGTCTTGTGGCGCAACACACAGGAGTCACGCTGCGTCACATGTCACGGCAGCCAGGAGGCTTTGAAAGCCATTTTGGGTTCCTGCTGTACTGTCATCCTCGACGTTGTACTCCCACTCTCTGTCACCTCACCTCACCACGTTACTTAGCTCCATAATTGCTTCATCCAACCACAATGAGGTCGAAATTCAAGGATGAGCACCCCTTTGGTATGCTATATTCCTACCCCGCAGCTCATTTGCTCACACAAGTGGCGACTCAGAGAAGCGCAAGCAGGAAGCAGAGCGTATCAGACAGAAGTATCCTGATCGTATCCCCGTCAGTATTCGTCGGCTGTGGAATATATACCCCGGAATTTGAGCCAAATGATCCTTGAAATCTAGGTTATCTGCGAGAAAGCAGACCGAACGGATATCCCGACAATTGACAAGAAGAAGTATCTCGTGCCCTCAGTATGCGTGTTTTTTCTCCGCACCGTGTGCGATGAATGTCTGATCGCTGTTTATTTCACAGGATCTGACTGTTGGTCAATTTGTCTATGTCATCCGGAAGCGCATCAAGCTTGCACCAGAGAAAGCTATATTCATCTTTGTCGACGAAGTTCTTCCGCCGACCGCCGCCCTTATGAGTGCCATATACGAAGAGCACAAGTGCGTCCTGCGTTGGTGTGATTTGCAGTGGATCTGATTGTGATATCTCACAGGGACGAAGACAATTTCCTCTACGTCAGCTATTCGGGCGAGAATACATTCGGAGAGGATGGATGGATTGAACTATGAACATTTTTGGGACGCTACGATCTGACGTATGGAAGCTTCGATTTGATAGACGGCTATTAGGCAGCAAGCGTACCAGAAATCTCCTATTCCCCCGCCCGCCTCTTAATCCACCTTACATACCCTCCTATCAATTCGTTTGCTTGCCTCTGTATTTTACGTTCTGACGCCTGTCCCTTCTGCGGTTTTGTCACTTGTTTCGAATTACGAGCAATGCACTTTGCATATGGATAGTTATCTTACGGTTCCGACGAAGCACATTGAATGGGTCAACTCGGACCATCGACGTTACGAGTAAACCTCGCCAATCGCAATCTGCACCTTCTCGTCTTGATCAAGTATCTACTACTACTTCTACTCCTACACATGGGCTCTCCTAGTTCCATCGCTGTGCGCATGTTGGCCTCAATCCTAACCGACCGATCGTTCTTAAAATTTGCGATCTCAGAACCATCGTATTTATCCTGTGTACTAACTCAGCTGAAACGTCGTGTTGCCGCAGCCTCACCTTGTGAGGGCTATCATGTCACAGCCCAAGGCTTCGGAGATCGGTAGCGTGGCCGAGTTGGTCTAAGGCGTTGGATTTAAGAAATTTGAATCCCAATGGGCGAAAGTCCGCGCGAGTTCGAACCTCGCCGCTACCAGGATTCTATTTTGTTTTTCCTTTCTGCTCTGGCCTGGAGCTGGCATGACGCGCGAGATCAATTTGCATGCACGTCTTACAGAGTATACACTTCATCTCTTGTGGCGATTCATGTGATTTGCTATTTCGCTACAGTACAATTGGTTGTGGTGCACAAGAGATACCACAAGCGCATAGGATTCTAAGAGCGTATCTCTTTCCTGCCAAAATCCTCGTTGAGAATGCATATCCCCCAAAATGCTTGGCTCTTCAGTGGTCCTAGCCATATGGGTTATGATTGATTGCACTGTGCTAGGAGTTTCAATGATATAATGATGTGGACTGTTGCAAAACTCCTAGCATGATTTCTTACCTCACAAATCTTGTTAGGTTAAAAAAGCTATCGCCAATGAGCTAATACAGTAACACGATGGAGAGCCACTCACTCCTTCGATATTGTCTGCTCCTCCAGGGCGTTCTCGCACCCTGAACAAAGGGATGACTCAACACTGGATGTACATTGGCTAGGATCACATTTACCTGCGCGTTGGGACGAACTGATCTGTATCGTCGCAGAATATACTGCCAATACTATCCTTCCCCCCTGGAATGGTGCGAACACGTCTGAAAAATCGACTCGGATACAGACATTTCACGACGTCATAGGTTGGCACACTAACCGTGTAGGCTTGAAACCGCCCGACTGCGGATGATCAGTAACGTTAGACGCGCGGTTACAGACGAAATGCTCACCCCAGTAGCATCGTCAGAGTGGTTAGTGGGCGCCGGCGCCGGCGGAGCAGTGGCCAGGGCATCATCAGGGAACTCTTCTTCGAGGAGTTGCTGAGCGCCAGGCGTTTGGACGGCCGATGTAGTAGTCCCTAGAGAATGAGGTCAGAGTCTCTCAGAGACGAACAAGTTTTCCATCATACCCTTAGTCGTCGTCTCCTCCGAGCCAGAACTGGGAACCATATTTCCAAACTGTGCATATCCTGGTGATGCAATCAATCACGAGACGCTCGACGACGATGAAAGCGTGAGCGTTACGCGGCAACTTTTGGACGTTCGAGAAGCCCGGATCGATAGTGATACCGGCGTATCTGGCTGAGTGCTAAACTTGCTGCACGCGTTCATGATCAACATGCCGAACCACTTACTTGAGGAACTCGACGAGACTCCGTTTCGTGAAGACGATCTTGGTATTGTCCCAGTCCAACATGCCTGCGGCGTGATATATTATTGGATGCTGTGATGCAGGCATGGGATAGGCGTGCACAAAAAAAAACTCACCCAGATTCATGGGCCAGTCCTTCTCTTTGGACATATCGATGGCTTGGGATGGCGTGAATCTACGATCCGAAAGCGATCAACATGTGTCTTTAGATTGCTTCGGCGAACGTACGTAGAGGACATTGGAAGGGGCAGTTATTGGACGGAAGAAGCTCGGTAGCGTAGACGGTAAAACCTTGCGGCGCTTATCCGTTTCCGAAGCGCCTGCGTGATCAAAAATGGTAACTTGATACTTGTCCGAATCTCTCCTTTCAGACCACATGAACCCGAGATGGTCGGTAGTCATATTCTGGTTGGCTCGGGGTTAATCCGTCGCTGCGAAAGTAATTTCAGACAATCCTCTACCGAACGGGCTTGTATACGTTCGCCGTTCTCAATTGTCCTGAGTGGGCATAAATACATTCCACGGGCAAAAATCTGGATTTATATAGTACGGCTCAGCCTACAAATATAAATATGAAAATATAACTGAGAGCGAGAAACTAAAGAGCATTTAAGACCAACTTGAGATCAGGAACCTCAGCGACTCAGCAACGAAAACAAGAGCAAAACATTGGCATATATACCAGAAAGCGAGTCCGTGAATATCGTGACGGGAGATTGAGGTATGTCCTCTGTACGTATATTGGAGTTGCACTGCGATAAATTTTTCTGTTCCACGGGAGATGGATAGGACTTCAGATAGGAATGGTAGGTGTTCTGGTATGCCCGGGGAACGAGCAATGGTTGAGGGAGATGAATTCAAGTCATGTAAATGACATATGAAGAACGGCTGTAGGTGTGAGATAAAGGGCGGGAGAAGCAGCAACAACCTCGGGTGGGATAGCAGAAAACAGGATATTACCACGGAAGGTTCCCTTCCATTGAAACGTCAAA